>WBMY01011086.1:88205-135199 GCA_013397315.1 Donacobius atricapilla
ACCGACCCGATACTCCGGGACCGGCGGGGTTCGGGACCGAGCTGCTGGGAGGTTCCCTGTTCTCGATCCAGGACCGAGCCAGTGGTTCGGGACCGGCTCCCTTGTGCATCCTCCATCCTCCTAAATCCAGCTCTGAGCCGGTGATCTGGGACTGGTATCGTACGGGACCGACCTAGTGCTTGATCCGAGATTGGTCCGGTGCTACAGGACCGGCCTCGGAGAGAGGTCCCCCATCATCGATACAGGAGCAATATGGTGGTCTGGGAACCAGCCCTCCCCCGTCAGCCCTTTGCCCCTCCACACCCAGCCCCCTTGGCAGAGGGGCTGCATAATGCCACTGATGGCACCCATGGGACCAAAATCCACCAATCCCCACCCGTCAATTTGATTCCCAAATTAATCCTACTCTCATAAAGCACTAAAACCATCAAAAATCACCCATTTCTGCCAATCTTCAGCAGAAAAAGCAGAGGCAAGTGCTCCCTGGAGCACAGTTCTTTTAAAACAAGGGATTGCCTAATAAAGCTGGACAGTTTTTGTTGCATGATACCACTGGATTATCATCAACTAATCAGATTAAAAACACACGGAGGCTTTGGTTTTATTCACTAAATGGCCAGCCTGCAGCTCCCTGGAGGAGTTGCAACGATCCCACACATCTTCAAACCAGGTCCCGAGACATTTCACCAAATGATGGTTTCATGAGCAACCCCAATGAGGGGGATCCTTGGCAAGGAGGAGGGACTGACGTCTCCAGACACACCCTGCCTTTTCAGCTCGGGAATAAAGAGGTTATTATGCACATCTAATTATAAATGTCAACATTTTATGGCTGCTATGCTGAAGCACAAAGCTCTAAGTAGCCCTGCTAGAAAGGGCTGTGAAGTGAAAGGTCTTGTTATTCCTCCTCTGAGTTTTTCCAGAGCTTGTAAAGTGCAGTGACATTTATAATAATCCTCTGAATTTATGTGGCACCTTTTGTCCTTTTAAGGATCTTAATTAAGCTTTGCAGCTCCCTGGGCACAGACAAACCCACTTTGCAAAAGAGGAGCCCAGGTCCTGCTTTGTACAAAATGTGTGTCCCATTTCAGGCAGGGGAAGGACTTTTTCACCTCAGTTACCTCTAGCACACGCTGTTACACCACAGTGATGGCACAGTACCCTGACATCCCCAGCCAAAAGTTGTGCTGCTGCAACCACACTCATGTGGCTAAAGTTGGGTAATTCAAACTTTAATCTCTGGTGTCACACAAACCTTTTGAATGGAGGGTGCCACTGGAGGGGTTTACTGGAAATCAACAATTTCTAGTGCAGCCTTCAAATATTTAAACACATATTGGCAATCCTGACACTGCACCAAAGCCCAACGCCTTCCCTCTGTGGCCCTGCCTGGAGGGAGTGGAGCTGCAAGGAGCAGGCAGGAGCCCCCATTTCCACCCATGAATCCCAGTTTTCCAGCCACTCTTGAAGGCTGGACAGCTGGTTGGTGACACGAGCACAAAGAGCTGCCAGTGGCTTCAACTGTGTCCACCTTGCAGAGCTGACAGACCCCCCATGACATTTTTTCCCCTGTGCCTGCAGAGCAGGGGCTGAGAGCATCGACTGAGTTTTCACTGCAGAGAAAGTCCTTTAACAATTCACCCCCTTCTATGCATCAGTACAAGGCGATTTAGAGTCTAGGGGGTTTCAAGGTGCAGGCACAGCTGTGTGGCCAGCTCTGCCCTCAGCCTCTGCAGCAAGGTGCCCAAGGCAGCACTGACTTATGTACCCCATTTTGGGTGAGGGGCCTGGGGGCTCCAGCCAGGTCGGGCTGCTCAGATCTGCGGGGCCCCAGTTCCTGCTTGCAGCTCCTCAGGTCGATGTTGCCATCTAGAGGTCCCTGCTACAGCGATCGTCTCCTTGGAAAGTATTGGGAAGGAGGTTGTTGGTTTTCTTTTAAATTCTGTGCAACAATTCAAAGCTGTTTTTTTAGGTTAGCCCATGTCTTGGGTGGCTGCAGCTCATCCTGGTTCGTCTCGCAGCCCCTACAGCTGTGCAAACCCCTCCTTTCTACTCTGACATTATTTTGAGATGGGGGAAAACACTCAAAGCAATGCATTTGCTGCCCGGCAAGGAAGCAACCGCACTGGCAGAAGCAATACACACAGTGACATCCACAGCAGCTTCATGGCCAGCGCTGGCTCCAGGTGGGGCTGTGACAGACACAGCTCCAAATTTTGTAGTGCAAGTCTCCCACTCCCAAATCTCACTTATGAAAACCAAACTTGGAAGTTCATGGCCATTTCATCCCCATTGAGTGGGCAGGAGGTCTGCAAAGGCCCATACCAGACATCCAAAATATTTGAAGTATGTAATGAACCAGCTGCATGGAAATACACTTCTCCGCTTTCGGCTGTGGCTCAGGCTTCTCTTTCACTGCTGTTTTTTTAAAGCATGCCCAGCACAACACAAAGCCTTGCTGCACTCCCAGGGCTGCATCTCAGACCTGGGCCGGAGGAGGCCCAGGAAAACAAGGGAGCAATGGCAGTTCGATGTCCATGGCAGACAAGGGTCGATTCCCTGGGTGGGTGTGCAGACACCAAACACTCCCAGTTCAGGGTCAGCACAGGGCTGATGTCTGGCACCCGCACAAGGGCAGCATCACCATGGCAGAGACTGTGTTGGACCACAGGGTCTGTCCTGCAGGGAGGAGAGTGCAGGCTGAGGATGAAGCAGGGCAAGGAAGAGCCTCTCCCGCACTGAATCAGGCCACACCAGAAAGCAGGTTATTGCCCAGATTTAAAGCCAGGCACGGGAGCCCTTCCTGCAGCTCCTGACATTGATTCACACATCACCTGGCTCTCTGAGCGGTGATCGGTGCCCCACTGCTGGGCTTTGCTCATGTCCTTAAGCAGCCTAGCAAGTCTCAGTCTCATTCCTGATCCTCAGAAGTCACATCCTCTGCCCACTGGAGCCTTTCCTGTACAGGCATCCATCTTCTCCCACCTTACATCCAGGCCAGGCATTTCCTACCCTGCTCAGCACTCCAACTCATTGGCACTAGTGTCAAGGGCAAAGCAAGAGCAGGACGGAGGATTTGGACACAAAGGTGCTTACATGGGTATTTACTCCATTGCCTCTTACACACCGTCCTGGAAATAGCTGCAGCTGGAAGCAGTCCAAAGAAATGAATTAGGGGGGTTGATCAAGAGAGAGATGCACTGACCACAAGGAGGAGGAGGATCACAGCTCCCTCCCAGAGAACAGGCTCTGGCAGACAAAGCTTTCGGCTGGTTTGGCCCCAGACATCTCCTGTCATACCACAACACAGCTGCTGCCTGCAGCTGGCCACTGCCACCTGGAGGGCTTCAATTCCAGGATACATCCCAGACCCAAGCCAGAATGCAGACACAGCTCCATGAACTCATGCCCTGTGAAGCTGAACATCAGCCTTCGTATAAAATGCAGCAATGACTGCCCTTAGCAGAGCTGGTGGGAGCTGCTGGTGGCAAAGAGCTACAGAAACCCACCTAGTCAGCCCTCAGGCAGGTAGCAGGGCTTGGTGGTTTAGGAAGCTCTGCTCAGGTAGTATCTTTTGCAACAAATAATTTCTCCCCACAAAAGTCATCAGGCACATCATTCCATGGTAGTCCATCTTTGAGCTCGCTTGAAAAGCAACTGCACAGTCCTGGCTTGAACATGCGCAAGCCAGGAGTTACAGCCCACACCAGCCCCTGCCCTGGCACAGCAAACCCAAACCCTTCCCCTGAATCCCTGTGGCAACTTGGGCAGCTGCTGGCATGGGGCTCTTTCCTTCATGCCAGTTCCTGGCTCCCGCCAAACTCACCTCTCCAGGCACACGTGAGCTGCTGCTCGCACTGTCCTCCTTCCCCTGCCTTCCTCCTCTTCCTCGAGCCTCCCTGTGCTGACAGTCACTTCTTTCTGGTCTTGTGCCTTTCTTTTGTCTCAGTCTCCCTTGCTTAGTCCCTCACTCAGGAAATTAAAGAAAATCCTCCCTTTTTTTTGCAGCCGGATTCCCTGTTTAACATTCGCTGCATGTGCTTGCACTGATTCAAAACGGGATTAGACTTTCTGTTGCTTTGATGTCAGCTGGGCTTTGCACTTAAGGCAGAGGGGGGGGAAGAAAATATCTGTTAACAAACCTCTTGGATTTCACCCAACCACTTGCATCCATCCTGGAAATGAAGGTCAGGCACATTTACCTGCAGAAACTGAGCCCGCTTCCAGGATAGACGTGGGGGGAACAAAGCAACTCACAACTGTAGCACCACACTCCCTGCGTATGGGCCTTATTCTCTAGAAATACCCAAATTTGACTCTGGCTCCATTATCATCCAGCTGCGTGGAGGCTGAATGGCTCCCATGAGGAGGGAGGTGCCATTAATCATCAGAAAACCACAACTCGTTGGCTGTCAGTGGATATTGCAACCTCCAGCTGCCGTGCAGCAGGGAGCGCGTGGGCCACTGGCATCGCTCCAACAGTTTGGGGCTCCGGGCTGCCTGGCGGGAATACCCCAAGCTGCTCATTTCTGAGGGGGAGTCAGGTGCTGCAGGGTGGCTGTGCTGGAAATCCATATCCTGTTCCCTGGGGCGTGACATTTGTGCAGTGGCACTGTCCATAACTTTCCTGGCATTTCCCTCTGCTTCCTCAGGCCTGAACTTCTCCCCCTTTGGAAGATGAAGATTTGAGGTTGTTCTCACTGCTGGTCCTTCCAACACCAGCACGAAACAGATGAAGAACATTTTTCTCATGTAGCCTGAAAACATCTTTGCTTCCAAGACACCACTCCTCAAATCCATGATGTCCAGAGTAGCACAGTTTAGAGCTGGAACAGGATCTTAGGCTGGGAAAAGCCTACACAAGGGATTCTGCAGAGCCATGGCCAGGGCTGGGATGTGACAGTGGATCCTATTCCTGCTTATCCAGGACAGCCCTTTCCCACAATCTCCAGAGCCTCACAGGTGGCTTCTACTGCCTGATGCTCCTTCTCCATTCCCACCAGAGCTTCCCTTCACAGGCAGCTGGGTCTCCTCTGGGTAACAGGCAGATCTGGGGGCCGTGTAACTGGTGATGGTCCAGTGTCCCTGAAACAATCCCAGGACCTCTGCAAGTTGTTTAGAAAAGCTACTCTGTGGATGAGCACAATCCAGCCATGACCAGAACCCACCTCATAGCCCTGAGCCCTTGGGGAGGCACAGCCAGCACCAGCAGAGCAGAAGTGGGGACACACCTAGGCAGTCCTGTGGCTCTGGCAGCGGTAATCCCTGTCACCGACACCACATCACTGTGCTACAGCCCTGACTGGCACTGCCACCACGTCGGGCTTCCTCCAGGACTGCCCAGGGACTCGGGACATGCCTCTGCCAATAGCACAGTGTCTAATCCATTTTGCCTGGTGCACACTAACAGACTTGATTAATGTCTGCAATGAGCTCCATCCATCATCAGGGAGTAAAGGAGATTAACTCTGCAGCACGCCTGCCTTGCGTTGATCCCGTTCTCTAGGCCTCCTGATTAATGGCGAGGCCGCCTTATCTGCCAGGCCAGGAAACACCAATATCCGGGTTGCCTGTGGATGAAGGGAAGCTGTGGGAGCTTGGAAGCAGTCGGGGCAGTGCTGGCACAGCCACAGCACACTCTGCCATTGGGGCCATGCTGCTGCACCTCTGCTCCCCATGCTGCCAGCTCTGCTGTGCATTCCTATTGATCTCTCCATTCCCATTGCTCCCTCTCTTCCTTCTCCTGGCCCTTCCCAGCCATGCTAACAGGGATGGTTGGAAGGAGAGCAGCAATTGGAGCGCTGATGCATCCATGCAGGAATGCATGGAAATCAAAATCTGGGGCTCCACTTTCCCTCGATGGGTCAGCAGGGAAGATGTCATTCCCCATTCATAGAGGGAATTTGGGAATTGAGTTGATTTGGAGGCCTGGAATAACCCAAGCAAATCCCCTCCTGGGGGTGGGGGCAAGGCTGCAGCTGACCAGTGCTGTGGAGAGTGGCCGCTCGGCCAAGCTCTTCCCGGGAGGACGCGTGTGTAGAGTGGATGCAGGGAATTAGCAGTGCCATCTGGATGGGCTCCAGCTCCTGCCCCTGGCTCGCTGCTGATGCTTCATTAACAGTTCCCTCCTTTCAGCTTCATCTCCTCGGCTTCTGCTGCGATCAGCTGGGCTGGAGTTTTGTCGTCTTGGGTTTTTTCCAAGTGGAAATTATTTCTCATTTCTTTTAACAATCAGGACAGAGAGAAAGAGACAGGAGAGGAAGGAATTTCTAGGAGATGAAAGGGCAGGATTAAGGACACGGCTTTCACTTTGTTATCCCTCTAGTGTGGCTAAGAAATTCCTTTCAGAAGAAGGCTTTAATTAACTATGATTTCTGATGGGAATAAATCCTGGACCTAGAGATAGGTCTGGCTTCTTGGGTCTGCTGACAACCCCAGCTGCAACCTCAGCAGCCCAGATTCATACACACACACACGGTCTTATACAAAACTTAGCACATTTAAAATGGCTTTGCAAAGGCATTGACTGTCATCCGAGTCTGGAAAATAAGGATCAGAGGAAAAAAACCCAGGCATTAGCAGGCCACGGTGCACAGTGCCAGTGGAAAGATGATCTGAGTGCGCTGAACCACGGGGCTATGGCGGCTCAAGATGTGGGGAGGGGCCTTTTGCACAGAGTAATAACCCAGGGCAGGAGGCAGTAGAAATATCTCCATTGCCTTCTAAAACAACAGCCCTTCTCACACAGCAGGAAAAATCAGGGGCAGAAGAGAGAAAAACACCCAGTGGCAAACTGGGACATTTAGAAAGCGTTGCAGTGATGTATCCGCATCTTCTACTGCTACAAAACCCTCCAGGAACTGAGTCAATCACAAACAACATTTAGGGCTGATTTTTATCCAGATGAACTATCTCCAAATATTTTAAGGCAACCAGCAAAACGGTCAGCTTCTGCTTGTTTAACCCTTCTCCTGGAACTTGCACTGATTCTGAAAGAAAGCACCATTGAAAGAAAGAAAGCATCTTTTCTGTGAGCTTGACCTGCAAAACTGGATGTAGTACCAGGTCTGTTCATCCCCCCATCACCCTGGTCACCTCCCTGTGCCCTAATTCTGTCCTGACTCACCCAGTGTTTCTGCAGCTCAACTTTCTCTGTGGATCTGGACATGAAAGATGAAGAATCCACACCGGTTTCCAGAGGAAGCCTTGCCCCCAGTTTACACAACAGTAACTCCTGCCAGGGAAACATCACAGCAGGTCCCTCCGAGAATCACATTTACCTTCTTCAGAGACATGTTAAACAGGGAGCTCACACTGAACCCACATCTTGCTCCTCTCCCATCTTTCCAACTAATGAACAACCAGATGATAACAAATGCCGGCTGCTGTTGCTGGAGCATCTGCCTCTGCTCTCAGCGTTTAACAGCCCAAGAGGCAAAGCACTTGACTGATCATTGTTTTCATAAGTGAGCATCATTTTACTTTTTCATTATCATTTTAAAAGGTTCCCACCTCTTCCACTGCCCTGAGCCACTGCTTCCAACCCCAGCAGACGCCTCTGTGCCCTGCAGCGGCACAGGGAACATATGGTTGGTTTCCCTGGGGGGAAGTGGAGAGGAAAAGAACATCTGGCTGCTCCAGTGACCCAGCTGCTGAGGTGAGCAGAGCTTTTCCTGGGACCTGCAGGTTTGTGTTAGGAGGGTTTCCCATCCTATGCTACCACTGCTAACAGCCCCCTTGACACAAGGCTTTGGTCTCACCTGGGATTTAATTCCTTATTAATTTTACAGACTTTGTGCTTGCTCACATCTTCTGCAAACTAAAAATTTCCTGTGATGTGTTGTATCATGTTTTTCTGGACTTCAGGTAGCTTCAAAAAAATCTGCTATTACTGCTTTCTTCCTCCCCTGCCCCTTTTTAGAATTAGGCAGCAGGATTGCAGTCCCTGGTTATAAAACATCACTTTTTTATTAGCTCTGTCATAAATCCTTACACTTGGATTTGCAATTTCATGTGACAGCTCTTTCCAGACACAGAATGGAGTTTATCTCGTTTCCCTGACTTGACCCTCTCAGGATTTTCCCTTTTGCTTAATCTTAGATCTGTAATTTCCATTTCCAATCTTCACAACATTCTAATTCTCATTGAAAAGAAGAATGGCATAGCACTCATTTTGGGTTGGGCAGACACCTGTACTTGGTCATCAGCTCTCCACATCAATCTTCCTGCTCTGTGTCATCTTGAGCTCTATGAACAGTTATCTACAAACCACAGATCAAAGCCAAAACTTCCCCCCCCACCCCCCACCCCCAGTTCAGGCTCATGAAGAATTCAGGTTACAGCTGCCTTCTACATGTGCTAATGCCTGTTCTTGTAAAAGGGAATCAGTGACTAACAACAAATACATACCCTGAGGCAGGATTTGTCTCCCTGAGGGCTCCTGGCTGTTCCTGTCCAACGTCAAGATGTGCTGGCAGCTTCTTATCTCCGACAACGGGATCTGCCCCTTTCACCAAGCACATATCCACATCCCTGATCTCAGCACATCGGCTGACCCGGCCCTGGAGCCCGCCAGCCTCTCACAGGGCAAGTCCTGCTTAGCCCCTTGTTATTTTTGGTTGTGCCTTTGTCTCTGGGATCCTCTAACCTTTAGGAATGAAAACAAAACCACAGAAGGTGCTGCCCTGGCCTTTGACTCGCTGAGAGCAGTGGGATGGGCAAAGGTGGAGGGCTTAAACCTCAAATTAGCAGTGTGGGACTGGAATGAGCCAGGGAGCTCAGACCTGTTATTTCAAGGGCAGGAACCTGTGGGGAGAGAGGAGGTCATCATCTGGTTTCAGATAAATCCCACTTTGTGTTAATTAATTAGAAATCCAGCACAGATAACAGAAGAGCTTAGACGATCATTTAGCTGAAGAATTCCTGTAAAGCAACATGTGGCTATCAAGTAGCTGAGAAAGGGAATTCACCTGCTGCTTTCATTAGAGATGCTCATGTCTAAGAGAAAGCAGAGCCTGGGAGCTGGGAAATGCTCATGGCTCAGGCTCTTTGTTCGTTAATACCACCTCAGGGCAGAACTGGACCACACAGTAGCACCGACCTGAATCAAGTCAGGCACCAATGCAACATGAGCTTCTTTCCAACCTGCCAGACCAAACACACAGCTGTGCACATCTGGATCAATGACAGCAGCACCTGAGTCACCACCAAGCTGCCTTCACAAACCTACTCCTCCAAACACTTGAGTCTTTCTGTGTTTAGTTTTTTAATCAGATCATTACATTCAGTACACATCCCTCTGTGAAGATACAAAAGTTGTGCTGAGATAGACATTGCAGGAAGATGGATAAGATGCTGCCTTAAGCCAGGGCTGTTGTAGAGAGAATTGCTGTCGATTTTTGACCTCAAGCTCAGCATGTGGCTTCAGGGAAATTGTTCAAGTTTGCTATCACTTCTCATCTACAGGGAAGGAAAATGTTATGTGGCAAAGACCCACTTTCCAGAATAAAAGGAGATAAAATGGAACAGCAATTGGAAACTGCTTTACCAGTCTTGCCTGGAAAGAAGGGAGACTGATGTGCAGCTATCAGACAAAGACAGCACTCAGCCAGCATGAAGGGTTGATGCAGCATGTCTAACACATCCTTCATGAGATCATCCCTATGCCTAAGGCCACTACAAGGACAAAACTCCACCCATTTGTCTACTTGATCAATATAATCACAGTCAAAGAGCTACACAATAAAAATGCAGAGGGCCATTCTATAAGTCTGAAGTCATGAATAAGGAGAGCGTGTGAGTTCGCTAAGTTCAAGGGAAGGATTTGCAACTTGGCTCTTAGCAAAGGCTCCTCTCTCCAGAGTGCAAATCAGAGCAGCAGCCAGGTGCTAAATAAATATTTAGCAAATGAGAAAGTCTCCATTTAATGAGAAATTATTTGGTGAAACCAGCTGGGGAAATGGTTTCAGTAGCACAGTAACAGAAGCCAGCTCTGCTCTCTGCCCCTTGGGATGCTGAGGTTCCACTCATGTTGCGTAAGTCAGGATCTCCAACTGGGACAGGCACAGGAAATATAACTCATTACTGAAATGCAAGAGCCTTTCAGCGTTAAACCACTGTTAGACCAGCCAGATTCATTCCCTGGTTGCAGAATTTGCCTAGCAGCAGCTTTGGATGATTGCTATCTTTCTTCATAACAGCAACGTTGCAGACAGGATGGTCTAAGTGTAGTGGTGATGCCAAGTTTGTAGGAAGAAGTAATTTTTCTTTCTTTTATGTTCAAGGGCTGAGCTCCATTTCCTCACTTTTATCTACACCATTAGGCTATCGAGATGGCAGTTCCCAGCCTAAATGTTAATTACTATATCTCTATTTTAAGAGATGTTTTCAAGGGGTTAGTGCCTCAATCTTCCCTGTAATTACATGCAGTGGTTAGTACAACTCATCGACTATATCCCAAGGTCCCCTGAGAGCTCAGCCCGGCTGCAGTTTCCAGTAGATGAACACTCACAGAACCAGTCCTTCAGAGACCTGCTGTCTTCAAGTGTTCCGCCAGATAATGAGCCGATTACTGTGCCTGCTCCTGCTGCCGACGGCGAGCTCTGTGCACAGACAGGCTGCGTATCACCAGTTGCTGCAGTTAATATTCCTCCCCTTTCTATCTGTCTCTCTATCCCTTCAACTCGGCAAAACTCCATACAACCAGTCCCTCCCCGGGGCAAGAACATCCAGATTATTGACAGAGCAAAAAAAGGGAAAAATAGACCTTGTCAAAGTCTGAATATAAAAGACCAGTAATAAAACAGTGACGCAGAAATGGTGGTGAGGCAGATCTCAGATGCTGAGCATAGTTTTGTCATGTCAGGAACAGAGCTACTGTGGGTTTTTATGCCTCTTCTCAGTCTCTACAGCTGAGAAGAAGGAATTACAGCTTCCTCATGTGTGAGGCTTTTTTAAGTGAACAGCAACAGTTGAGATTGCAAAGTAAAACTAAAGTCATGCTTTGGAACAACTGCTATATTTGAATGTCATATTCTTTTTTGGAAAGCTATAAGGTACCACATTCCTCTCCCGGGAAAGTGAGTAGGAGCTTGTCTATGCAGGGAAAATGTTTGGAATAGCAACTGCCTACCAGTTTCCCATGCAAACACTCTTAATCCATACTTCAAGCCCGGATAAAATGAAATTATCTGGAGGCACTCTCTGCAGAGGACAGCACCCTGTTCACAGCACTCCAACACCCACACACAAACCACTGCTTGCTTTGCAGCAGTAGCACCATAAAGATGAACACCAACATTCACCCAAGATGTGAAGGAAAGAGTTTTTAAAGAAAATATTAACTGAGAAACACCACATTTTTCACAAGTTGTACATGTTCAAAACTTAGATACCACAGATATCTACCATGGGAAAAGACTCACAGGCAAATCACTGACTGAGGCAGCTCCAGAGTCTCAACAAAATCATTACAGCAGAGCAGACAAAATGGCCTCAGCCTGTCTCTGATTTCTAAGAGCTTCAATGCCAGGGCAAAATGTGCACCAGGTTTGTGTCTGCTGCTGGTCCACTAGAGGACAACCTAACAAAGATGAACTCCTTTGGGTTACACAAAAATGGCCCATAATGAAAATGCTGCTGTCAAATCTGGTTGACAGCCCATGCTGGGATTGCTGCTCTGTGTTTGCTGGGCCTCCCTTTTACCGGTACAGATTGATTCTTATAGACTTATGATGCTCCAAAAAATGTCTCCTGCAGTTGATGCCAGCCTTTGCAACTACAGAAAGAAAGAGACAGAAGCAAGGGAGATTTCCAGACAGACAGAAGTCATTTTTATAAAGCAAACCAAATCCTCTGCACTGTGCTCTGCCACAGAGAAAACCCTGCCTGTTGCTGCTGGATTTCTCACAGGCTTCTGACATGATACCATGTTTTTTTCAGTGCAGGAGGTACTCCAAGGTACAGAACGATCTGTTTGCCTTGGTAACATGTGATTTATCAAACCGTAATGAAGGAATCCATCTCATGTATAAACAATGACCAGAAGCACAACACAGTCAGCTCAAAGCCACAGAAAAGCATAGGCTACTGCTCTGGCAAGGCAAAGAAAAAGAGTAAAACAGCTTCCCAAAACCCAAGGGAGTCCTTGCCTAGTATTTTTAAGGCAAATAGAAGACAAATAACATCTGAGCTAGCAACTGAGCTGCTTTCTGGAAATAGGAAGCAAATGAGCTGTGGCAAGAAGCAGAACAGCAGAAAACAGCAGAGAGGTAATTACAAGTGAAGTGTCTCAGGTTAGAATTGAAGTTACAGGCGTCAGAGGGTCAAAGCAATAGTTTTCAGTGGGTAATTTGCTTCCTTAACATCCTTCAGCCCCACTGGGGCTGTGCCTATGACTCGGGGACGAAAAGTGCATGTGTCTGTAAAGAGAAAAATACACACTGAAGGCAGATCAGAGCTACTTAAAAGGCGAAAATCTGATACTCCTGACGCCGGCGACCGCAGGCTGGCTGTGACCGGGAGGGCGCAGATCCCAGCCATCCCCTCGGGGAGTGATGTGGAGGGGCAGTGCCCAGCCCCCGTGTCGGCCCCGCTCCGCGCCCGCGATCCCTCCCACCGGCGGCGGCGAGGGATGCTCGCCCCCGGCGTGTCTGCCCGAGTCAGCTGCTGCTTGATGTCAGAACCTGCTCGGGGCTCGGCGGGGCGGGAGCGGAACCGAGCGCAGCCGAGCCTCAGCCGCTGCTCGCCGGCTGTGGGAAGGCTCCTTCCCCCCGCATCCCGCCGGGAAGGAGCGGCGGCCCAGCCCAGCCCAGCCCATCCCGCCGCGGAGCCGCCGGGGGAACTCGCCCAACTTTCTCCGTCCCGGCTCCCGGCACTCGCTGCTATGGCCCCCGGCAACTCTTCCCGCAACTTTTCGGCGCCGNCGGGCCCCGCCGAAACACAGCCCGAGCCCGCGGCTGGCCACGGCGGCTCGGAGCCAGCCGCTACCTCTTGGCTGCCAGGCAGCAAACTCCAGCAGCCCGCAGGTCCTGGCTGCTGGGGAGGGAGGAACCAGCCGGGCTAGACAGGGAGGGAAGCACAGAGAACATGCGATAGCCCTGGAGAGGGATACAGAGATCCTCACCAGTCTCCCGTTTTCTCCGTATGACCCTGTTTTCAAATCAATAGTTTAGGGTCAGGTAAGACAGTTCTCAATGGTTCAAGTTGGTGAAACTCTTCAACAGAAGGTGGTTTATACATGGTCTTTGACTCTCTCTGCACCAGCGCAGTACTTTAGAAACCAAAAGTGTGCCTTAAGTACTTCCTTCTGAAATGCAGTGAAGATAAAGTCTCTTACGTATCGGGGTATGGCTTAGAACGACAACCACCTTCGAGAAAAAAAAAAAAAATTAGCCCAGTCCTCATTCAGTTCACATAGTGCAGCCCGTTTGGGACTTCAAGAAAAACTATCCGGGCAGCCACAGACCTACAAACAAGGACAAATCAATGCCTGAAGTGGCTGCTTAAATACAAAATATATTCACTTGGATATGCACAGAAGCAGCACTGAAAATTCAGATTCAATGATGTCTCAAGATGAAAGAGACTTTAGAAACGACAGACCTTTTGAGTATTTGATAGATGTGCTCTTCTGACTCCAGCCTATAAAACACACATGAACTACAGCTTCAAATTAGTGCAGCTGATAACTCTTGCAAGTCCTGCTTGTACAGATGCTATCAGCAGGACAGATGCTACAGCACCACACAGACCACCTCTCACACAAAGCCTTTGGGCGTGCACACATCCTGCTTTGAGGGTGGCTGAGCTAATTCCAAATGTTACAGAATCACCATGAATCTATTATACAGCAGGAAAGGGACATTTTGTCCCAATTTCCACCTAACCATGAAGCATTTGTATTTCACTCAAACAATCCTTTCCCACCACACTCGTGAAGATTGTGGTTAAAGGAAAGGAGATCAGAACCCATAACAGCTGCACGCAGAACAGCAGGACCAGAATCATCATCTTCCAGTTTCTAGTCCTCCATCTTCCATCATTAAGGAGGCTTGAGATACCTTTAAATGCTCAAGAGTGTCAGGTTTCAAGAGGGTGCTGATGGCTGTAGGTTATCTACTAAAAATCACATAACAGGGGACGTTTCCTTGCATTAATGGGTCACCAGGAGGAACAGGGACCATTTAAATCCCCACAAATGGTCTGGACAAGGCTCTTTTGTCTTATCAGGCAAGCCTGGCTTCCACCTTCAGGCCCCTGCTAGTTCTCCTGTGCCTCACTGGCTGCTTTCCAACACCTACAGAGAGGTTTCCCAATAAAATGGTGCAGGAACTGCTTTATTGGGTTCTGGCATTGGCCTTGGACTTGTTCATGCTTAAGCTGGCTGCTTCCTAATGCCAGAAGGACTGAGCCAGGGGCAGCTTATCATGGCCCACTTCTAAGTGCATTGAAATATGGCACACATATTTCCAGAGGCAGCAGTGTAGCCCCAGTTATTTTGCCAATTCAGTTAAACTTCTCTGCCATACTGAAGTAAATGTGGAGAAGCTTGTACTCGAGAATTCCAGAGGTCAAAGTCAGCAAATATCACTTCAGCAAACAGACACTGCTTTGGCAAAGACTACACCTGTAAGTATCTGTTATTTCACTTAATCTCATTTTCAAGATTTCCCTAGGTTCTGTTGGAGGAGGCTTCCCCACTTCTGCTGCTAAGGAGATGGAACAGTTCAGTGACTGAAAGAATTTCCAATTAACAGCGCATTGAATTATCTGCAATTCAATGAAAGGCAGCCTATGCTGAGGGGCTGTCACGAACAGTCCTTGTAACAGCCACATAAACAACTCACACAAAACCATTTCCTAGAAAAAAAATCTGCCAGGTCCCATAGGAGAAGAGTAATGAGATGAAACGAAATTTGCCTCAACTAAGAAGGGCTATATTAGACTTCAGCACACAGGAACCCTGCAGAACAGAGAGCACCACCATCACTGCCTTTGACACCATCTCCTTTGCCCAAGAGCTTGTGGCTTCAAAATGTGATTTTATACTCAGGTGAGGGATAAGGCCAATGTGAATTTGACTATGTTTGGGGGTCCCAACCCAAAGAGGAACAGTCAAGCACTGGCATGGATAAGCTAAGTGTTATCAGGCAAGAATTTTGTCTTGGAAATCCATCCACATCCAGAACTCAAAGACAGCAGCTTTAAGCTGTTTTTCTCCCAGGACAATCCCTGTTGAAGGGCCCCTCTGAAATATACTGCCAATCCTTGTCTGCCCAAATACTTGGATTTCTTTGTTGGAAAAAAACTAGAGAAAGGGAGAGAGGCAGGGAAGGAAGTTGGAAAGGAGAACATTCTCCGGCCTAACCTTGATAAGAGAACAGGGTCACAGCCAGGGTACAGTCCCAGATGTCACCATACAGATAAGCATGAGCTGTCTGCCTGCATGGTCAATGAACTCTGTGTCTCATACCATACAATAGATAAACTACCCAAGAGATGAACTGAAGCTTTCTGACAGCAGCTTGAGCATTGACTTTATCCAGATTTTGGCACCCACAGAAAGGCTTTACTTCTCCTGTGTGTGAAGCACAAGCTGCCTCACCCACTCCCCTCAAAACCAGCTAAAAACACTTTTCTCTATGGAATAGAAGTTACTCTCAAGTCTGTCAGGTGATGGTGAATGCAGAGGCACACCAGCCACAGGTTTGTCCCTCAAAACAGGGCTCAGAAATTTCAGAGCAGGATAGAAGCACATTAGGACATCTGAGGAGAGATACCTACACATAGCCAGGTTTTGGTGGCATGTTGCACGCACTGAGAGGCAGAAAAGGAAGTGCCAAATTCCCAGCTAAGCCTCTCCAAGTGCTGGAAGGGGTATAAAAAATCATTCCAATCTATGTCTTTGATGGGGATGGGTCCATCTGCAGGACAGGGCAAGCACACTGAGTTGTAAAGAGGTTGTCTCTGGGTTGCCCTCACTGCTTTGGTTTCTTTTGGCAGTAGCAGAGAAGCCAGCACCATACACCAATGTGATCATGCCGAGTGTCTTCAGTATCATCTGCTTCCTGGGCATCATGGGGAACCTCATTGTGATCTACACTATCATCAAGAAGAAGAAGCTGAGATGCAAACAGACCGTGCCTGATATTTTCATCTTCAACCTCTCCATTGTGGACCTCCTCTTCCTCTTGGGCATGCCCTTCCTCATCCACCAACTCTTAGGCAATGGCTCGTGGTACTTTGGAGCTCCCCTATGCACCATCATCACTGCCCTGGACACAAACAGCCAGATCACCAGCACCAACATCCTCACAGTGATGACACTGGACCGTTACCTGGCCACTGTCCACCCCCTCAAATCCACCTACATTCGGACGCCGTGTGTGGCGGCTGTCGTCATCTGCCTGGTGTGGCTCCTGTCCTTCCTGACCATCATTCCCGTGTGGATGTACGCAGGCCTCATGCCCCTGGAGGATGGGACTGTGCGCTGTGCTCTCCTGCTCCCCAACCCAGAGACCGATATCTACTGGTTCACCCTCTACCAGTTCATGCTGGCCTTTGCTGTGCCCTTGGTCATCATCTGTGTGGTCTATTTTAAGATCCTCCAGCACATGGCCACCACTGTAGTCCCACTGCCCCAGAGGAGTCTCCGGGTGCGTACAAAGAAGGTCACCCGAATGGCAGTTGCCATCTGTTCTGCCTTCTTTATTTGCTGGGCTCCCTTCTACATCCTCCAACTGGTTCACCTGGGCATCGACACCCCATCCATGGCCTTCTTTTATGCCTACAACTTTGCCATTAGCTTGGGCTATGCCAACAGCTGCCTCAACCCCTTCCTCTACATTGCTCTCAGTGAGACCTTCAAACGCCAGTTCTTGGTGGCCATTCGCCCTGCCAAAGAGCCCTGTCGCAACAGCAGCTCTGCCAACAACAACAGCATGACAGAGGCCAGTGTGTGCCTGAAGCTGGCGCCAGAATCCACCCAGCAGACTCAGTTTCTGGAGGAGTTTTCCCCATGCTCACTGCCGGTGACTGTGGCTGTTCACTAGGGCACTCTGAAGGGAGGGCAGCAGAAAGCCTCTGGATCTGTGAATTGATGGAGGAGCAGCAGCTTCAGGCAGGTCTTGGAGATGTCTATGGACTACAAACTTCCACCTCCAAAATGCAGGTGCCTCTCCTTTCCATTACTCTGCTCCTGCACTGCTTCCAGTCTATGAGATGCAGTGTGCTGCCGCTTTTCATCCTGCTTAGGAGGATTCTGCCACCACTGGGCCCCCTAAGAAGACGAATGAAAAGAGAGAAAGGACAGAGGATTTCCAGGGGGAACATTCACCCTGCAAGAGTAAAACCTCTGTCAACAGTGCCCAGCAATTCCTCACATCTTGACCCAACCAGGGTTCTTAAGCAGCTTGTCAACATAGAGCTTCTTCATTCAAAACCTGAACATTTGAACCACATATATATTTTTTTTGTAAGTAGTCTGCAGACTTTGCTGGCTGTGCTGATATCCTAGAAGCACGCAACAGAGAGATCCTGGGGATGGAAGTCTCACCCCAGCCCTGTGGCTTGGCCTTTCAGTCTGGCTCCATCTGCCTCCAGTGGGCTGCATTTTTTGGCAACCAAAACATTTCAAGAACTGGCTCATTTTGATGCTAATCCTAAATATTTCAAGCAAAATCAGACACATAATAATCACACTGCTTCAAGGGACTGCAAAGAATTCTCAAAACTACTGCTGCTAGCACCAGCTTTGTGGCTTTTCATGCCAATGAGCAGATTTTCACAGTGCTAGCTCTTCATGCTGCTCTTGTGCCTCACAGTCTGCATGGCCATTGGGGAACCCCTGGCAGAGGGTTTTAAGCTGGACTAAAAATCACATTGTGCAGAGAACTGTGGAGCAAGAGGCTGTGAAAAAGCAGCTCAGGGGAAGCAGAGTTGCTTATGCAGCTTCCTCAAAAATAACAAATGCTTTATACAAAGTTTAAAAAGGGTAAATTAAATGTCTATGTGTTGTGTATGCGGCTTTAACAGTCAGAGGTTAGGAAGTAACTGCTCATTATATAGTAGAGAAAAGACAGCAGAGATCAGCTCAAAGCAGGGATTACACCGACGCCTGTGCTGGGCTCCACAGGGACCACGCAGGCATTGTTCAACACTTTGACAGACATGGAGGGACTGGTTACTGTAGATGGATTTAATTTAAAGAATTAAAAACATCAAACAGTCCAAAGGAATTTGTTATACCACACTTATGGTTTCACACCACCAGCCACCCACAATATGCCCAGAACTGAATTTCACCCTTAGTCAGCTCCAAAGCAAAACTGTCATCTGCACAGGATGTCGTAAGCCACACACACACTTACAGGTGCACCTAATGCACACACATCACACTTATAAGTGCATTTAAGTACAGCAAACACTTCAACCTACACCCTGTAGAGAAGCACACAACCATTTGCTCACCTCTGGCGATCAGTCAGGTGTGTAATGCCAGCACCTTTGACACCATCAGATGCAGCACGCTGCTTTCTGAGTCATTGAACAAACTCAGAAGAGGGTCTCGCTGTATTATCTTCCAGGCTCTGTCAAAACTAGCACATTCAGGCTGTGACTGAGAATATCTTGTGGATTTTTCGCCTGTATTTCCCCAGCCAACAAAGCCAGACACCTGCCGAACTTTCAAGCTTTATGGCTCAAAAGTCTTTGCTCCTTTTTAACTCCCAGGAATTTTCACCTGCTGTTTTTCATGGAGCTGTTTGCTCTTTGGTCATTACTCTCCCTGAAGGGCTCGGATGGAGCAAAGGTCGAGGAGGATGTGTGCTGTGCCAGCCAGACATGCCCTCAGGACAAGGGAAGCTATTGTGTTACCTTTCTCCCATGAGGCAGGGAAGGGAAGAACTGGCACACTTTTCTGGGAAAGGAGGTGGTAATGACTGGGTGGGTGTTTCTTCCTCTAGTGCCAGCCATAAGGAAAGTATGAGAAGTGAAAACAGACTGAGTTATCAGGGCTCTCTCGCAGAGCAGTACATTGAAGATATTATCTTGCTTACACAGTAAAGGTGTTTATGGTTGAACCAGTCTGTTCTCATCTGAAGTGAGTCAATCTGACTGGTGTGGCCAAGCCATGTGCTAAAAACCACAAGGACAAGTGGGCTAACCAAGAAGGGAGGCCACCCCAACACCAACTGGTGCAGCACTCAAAAGGGGTTTTGTGGGGCAGACCTTTCCCAGATCTCATCACACTGAAGTCAACACACTAGTCCAAACTAACCACAACATGGGCACATTCCCAGCTTGAAGTCCTGCAGATCTCATCTGTGTGAGGTGGAGAGCCATACTGGAGAGACTGGTCCCAACACAGTGGACAAGGCTTCTGTTTAGCCAGTGTCCAAGAAGAAGCATGTGCCCCTTCCCACTGCTCTGCAAAGTCTCACGGTTTCCATTCCCTCATGTTTCTCCTGCCTGTCCTGAAGGGGTTTCCTAGTCCAAATGTTTAAATACTGGCTGTGGGGTCCTTCCCTTTCCATGTACATCCATGAAAGTGTGACAAACACTCTTTGGGAAGAAAAGGATGTGGACACCTGTGCATTTATTGAGAAGCTGGGAAGAGAGGCACAGACAGGAAGCAAACTAGCAAAGAACACAGCCAGCATATAACTTTTGTCAGCTTCCCAAAATCACCCCAAAGCACAGGGTAAGATGTACTAAAACCTATCCTTAGGAACAAACCTATTGAGCAAATGTCTTCAGAGGTGTCACCCTACCTAGGCGATAAGGCAAGACCTGCCAGGAGCTAAACAGTCCCTGTGCACTTTGGTGTGACCTCCTCCAAATATCCTATCCCTTTTCCAACTTTTTCAGAGCTGGCTTTATTCAGTCAGAGAGTCCATTGACATTCTGGTTTCTGTTCAGCTTTACCTCTTTGTCTCTCTGCTCTTTGTATTTATTATGTGATCTCCTGTCTCAGTGCCTTGGTTACCAAGGGCAGAGCCTGAATAAAGGGAATTGCAAAGTAGGGAAGGGCACAGCTACTTGTGCAGGGACGGAGAGCCCAGAGTGCTGCCAGGGCTGCCTGAGAGGCACCCTGAGAAGGGCACAGAGATAAGGCAGCTCATTTCCCAGCAATCCTGCGTCCCATACACAGCCCATTTTCTATCTTGAGAGAAACCAAAGGGAAATCCAGCTGAAAAACCAGGGGAAAAACACCCCCAAACCCAAAGGGTGATAGAAAAACTATTCAATCTGTTTTTTCAGATCAACAGCCTACTACGCTCGAGGAGACAAATTTCCTCGGCTCATTTTGCCAGCACTTATCCCATGTGTTTGTGAGCTGCTTTGTCAGACAGCAGGGCGACAGATGGGTTCACTCTCCAGCCCCTCCTCTTCCCCTCATTGTCCTCAGAGGTGCAAGTGAAGCCACATGTCACAGCTCTGCTCTAGATAAACTCCCACAAAAGGGCATATGGTCCAGTTACTTTTACTCCTACTTTCCCTGCGAGTGACAGCCATCCTTGGCTGATCATGGCAGGATTCAGTCCCTGGCTCACTCTTCTCAGTCACCTCTGTTCCACATCCCTGCATCCCCATAGGCAGCCTGCCTTTCCCCAGTCACAGCTCTGCCAACCCATCCCTGGAGCTGAGGTCCCTGAAGCCCAGTGGACTCCTTCCCTGGACACCCTTCTCCACCTAAAGTCTCTGCACAGCTAAACCTGCCCAGGTGAAAACTTCAGCCGTGATGGAGCACATGGATGGAGACTGCCGGGTGGGGAGGAGGGAAAGGTGGGGTGACTCACCGGCCCCTGGGACACAGCCAGAACCTGACTAATCCTGTTTCCTCAGCCTTCCTGGGCTGCTAATTGAACACATTGCATTCAGCAGACTCACCGGTGGGAGAGGAGCCACGTGGAGGGTACAGATACATTCCCAGCCCACTCGCTTGCTTCTCCTCAATCCTCCTGTCAAATGCAGGGACCACACAGCAATGCCCTTCCCTGCTCATCTGTTAGCAAAGCAGCACAGCCAAATCCCCACAGCCTTTCCTCTGGCTCCATCTCCACTGTGGGGCTGGGGAGGGGCAGCAAAAAGGAAACACAACCACAGGAGAGAAGTAAAGAGGAAAGAATGTCGTCTACAGCCCCCATCTCCCAGTTAAGGGCTCCTCCAGCACAGGGGAGCCCTCCAGTCTCCAGAATCTGCATTTACAGGGCATCATTTGAACAGGGAACTTGCTGCACCACTGGGGGGGAAATCTTTGCTAAGAGACATAGACCACAATTGCAGAAGGGCATGGGAGAGGATACCAGCTCTGAGAGCCTTTGTCCCTACCCATATCCCCTTTGGGAAACAGTTCCTATGACCATCTAGGACACAATAATTTTTCCTCTCACATCTTTCTACCATTAGGATTGCCTTGGCTATGGAAAACACCACTCCTGTTGTCCCAGTCTGGCTCAGAGAGAGCAGCAGCGCTGCTTCCTCCCAAAGGGTAGAGCTGGGCTTCAACAACTGCAAAGTCACCCTTGAGAAGTGGCTTCAGCATGAGACCTGGTGGTGCACAAAGCGGTGCTTCCAGAGGCATTTCAGGGCGTGCTGAGGATGAGTATATCAGAAAAGCTATCAAGGTGTCACCTCAGTACCTCTCACCATCTCTAAACACTGCTGGAGTCAGGTCCAGGCTCCCTGGGGTCCAGCCTTTCCAGGAAGCCCTCCCTCCTCTGCTCCTCCAAAGCCAAGTCAGCATCAGCCTCACGCTCCCCACAATAGCAGCTGAACAGCACAAGCACCACTGAAGACTCAAGGCCTTGTGGCCTTGTCCTGCAGATCCACACAGGGTCAGTCCTTCAGAAATGAGAGCCAGGTTCTGCCCATCACACCAGGGGTGAGTTGACACCGCAGCAGTGAGGGGGTTTTCAGCACACCAGAGAGCAGATCCTAGCCCACATACCAACTGCATCATCGTCCAGCACTGCATTGCAATAGGATCTGCAGGGTCTGTATCCACAGAAATACATCTGGGGCAATGATTTTTCCAGCTTCAGTTAAACCAAAACTGGAGTGTGTCCCTGTTTAAGCTTTAAACCTTATTTCTTCACTTAAAACTGAGTTAACAGATGAATCAGCCCTTCCCTCCAACCTGTGCTCTTGTGTCCCCTGCAGGTTTCCACTCACAGAGTAGGCAGCCTGAGAGTCAGTGACATAATTTTAATTATTCTGGTGTTTATTTACTATTCAGTTGCCTTTACTAAGTCTGGAGGAACTCTTACAATTATCTTCCTACGCATGCTGCCGTAAGTACAGCATCTTGGAGACACTGGGCTGCTGTTCCCTGCTCCACCAGACACTTCAGAGGAGAGAGCAGAGCTCTCCTTCAGCAGCCACAGCAAGGAAGACTCCTGCCTCATCCAGGAGCAGATGTCTCACAGCCACATCATGCTCCAGGCTCCAATCCTCAACCCCCTTCTCCCATGGGGCTTGAACAAAGAAAGCCATATTCTAACACTTTCATGCACATTTTGGCACAGAATACTCAACAGGGATAAGCAGAGGGATGGAAACAGTGGGTGAAGTGATCACTGATGAGAGTTACTCAAAGTTCTTACTGACTTAATCCCTTAGGAACTTTGCTCTTGGAAGCGCACCTTCTCCAGCAACCAGGTCCCTCCCACCATGAAATTGAAAGAGATTGCGAAAGGAGCAGACTGTTCACATCAGGGCTCCCTGTCCTCTTTCCTCTCTGTTCATGAATTAAGACTTAAATTTCAACTTGCACAAAACATTTTGGGGACGTAACTCCCCTCCCTCTTTTGTTTTTCATAAAGGTCAACTCATTACAACCACCAAGATTCCAGCTAGAATTTCAGCTTAGACCTTCAAGTGCTCTGGACTTGTACATTTGTCATGTTATCAACACAGAAACTATTCAAGAAGAAAAAGAAAAAATGTCACCTCTCAAAGTGAGAACAAGTCCTTTGCTTTCATTCAGATCCAGATATTTTTCCTCAGCCAACTGCTGCCACTGAAGAAAGCACATGAACATTTGCTCCCAGGCTGTGCCAGCCACAGCCCCCAGTCACTACTGGGCTCTCAGGTCTACGAACAAACACTGGCAGCTCAATAAGAAGGGGCTCGTTTGCTGTAATTAATATTCAGCCTTTCTGCAGCATGGGAAACATCAATTGTTCCATGAGAAATAAATCATGTGTTGTTCTTGGGAGGATTTTAATGAAACCACCCCCCTCTTTTCCTGACACTCTCAGGCTCAGGGTAAAAGGAAAAAAAGAAAAACAACATTCCAGCATCTCCCCATCAACCCTGAATCTTGTAGAGGCCAAATCAGACTAATTAAGATGTCTCCCATGTTCTGAGGGAGGCTTTACCCAGTAAACCCAGCCCCACTGTTCATTATATTGCCACAGCACAGCTAATTGCTCCTGGCTTTAGCGGGAGGAAGAGCAGACCAGCTTTGTGTGCAGTTGAGAAAAGGGCTGTATTGAGTACAGTCAGGTTCTGCCTTTCCCTTTGGTCCTACCAGCTCTCCTAGTGCTCTGAAGGCTACAGGATGGAAGAAGAGGCTGAGCTGGGTAGTTACCCTTCGGAAGAAGAACATCATAAAGACTTAAACATGCTGAAGACCCCTTTATTTTATCTCCAAACTCACCCTCACACCTACAACAGCTAACCAGGGAACCTGCCTTGAACATGCTATGGGACCAAACCACCCCTCCCAAGGGGTGTGGGGACCTGTTTCAAAATGGGATGGCACCCTGCACGTGTGCATCTAGGAGGCAATGGCAGCACTGGGTTGCACATGGTGGCACAAGGATGGGCCAGGGGCAGCCTCAGACCCCTTTGACCCCTTGGCCACAGGGGGAATCCACAGCCTCCTCTCACTCAGCACTGCTTCCTCTGAAATTTATGACATTGGATTAGGGAAAACCCAGGCAAAACAAGGTCTGAGTCATGCCAAAAGCTTATTCTGGCTGCCTAAGAATGCAATTTGACATCTCGGGGCTCTGATTTCACCACCAGAATGAGCGGCTAAGAAGGAAAGCTGACATGTTGCTGTCCTCTAGTTCCTGAGTCTAAAAATTTCAGATATTTTACAAGTATTTATGACCCAAACCTCAGAAGAGGGCTGGAGACAGGAGAATAATGAGGGTCATTTTATCCTTGGAAGTTGTAGGCTCTTGTCTCAGATAAAATCTACAGTACTGCTGAGAAAAGCAACCGTTTATCTTGACTCTCCTTTAGCAGAGAAAAGGAAACCAGGAGAGAACAGTGGGTGGCTCAAGAAAAGACAAAGCCACCAGTAACAGACCAAAGTTGCTGAGGAGCTGCAGCACCAGGGACCAGGCAGAGGCACTCAGCCTTGACATGTTAAAGACAGCACATAACATCCATTCCTGTAATCTCCCCAAATCACCTCATGGTCCTAATTCTTTAAAATATGCTTATTTCAAAAGCTGCAAAGGTCTCAGATACACCCCCATGGGCTGGGGGAGATAGCCCAGCAGTGAGTGTTGCTTCAGATGGGTTCAAGACAGAGTGACACACAGCTGGTGTACAGAATTGTTCACAGAAAACAGATGCCAGCAGCCAGTGAGGAGCTGGGATACCTAGATCTGCCAGCTGTCTTTTCCCTTCTTTAAAGAGGAATGGGATAACTTCTGAGGCTATCAAGTTTTAAGCAAATTCCACGGTTCCTTTAGTCTGGTCCTTCCTCACACCTTGATGATGAGCTAGAAAAGGGCTGTGTTACTCAGACTGGGTTTGACTTGTAAAGCCTACACAGGAGGAATCTAGGATAGCACTGACAGCAGTGAGGGGAGAAGAGCTGGGACAGTAGCTGGCTATGTCATCTGGAAAAAGTTGGACAGTTTTCACCAAATAACAGGGAGTGAGATGTCTTTAAACAAGATCCATAACCAAGGGTGATGATACAGACAGTGGGAAGGAAAACAGATGCAGGGAAGATCTGAGGACTAGGCAAAGAGACCAGTCAGCATTGTTTGTGCCACTTGAGGAATGGAAATAGTCTAGAGAAGTGAGCAGTACCCCTGGGAGAATTGTTCTAAGCTCCAGAAAGAGCAATGGGGACTGGACACTCAGAGAGCAAGACAATTTCAGCACTGAGGGGAGGGTAGCCAAAGGGAAACAATCTTCTTGCTCTTTATGAAAGAAAGAACTTGTTGGGTTTCTTCTTTTTAAATATACCACCTCCAGAAGTTAGCTCCTGCTACTTTCTCTAAGGGAAGAAAAAAAAAACCAAACCTCACAGTCAATTCCAAGCCCTTCAAGCACACTCTGACAAGAGAATTATTAAGCTGTTTAAAACCAGAGGCAAGTTTTACCAAAAACTATTGCACTCTGATTGCCTTGTTAGTGGCTCTGTCAGGACAGTTGATTTTGGCGGTTTATAATTCGTCATTCCAACTGGCACAGGGGTTTCAGCACCTATCCTGGCATCCCCCCAGGCATTCTCTGGCCATGCTGCTGCCAAAACACCACACACAGCAAAGTAAACCCAACAAAGCACAAAGTGTCAGCAAGGGGATGCTGGCAACACAGCCATCTAGCATTGGAATGGAACATCCTTCCTGAGCCTATAAGAGTTTCTGGTCTGCACATTTTCATTTCCTTCCTAACAGACAAAAATACTTTAACTGGTCAGAGTGAAGCTGCTGCTTAGAGCATCCCTGCTGAGATACTGCAGAAGTTGGGTGCTTGAACTGAATGAACACTTCATTCTCTGTCCTGGACTTAGCAAAGCTCCCTGCCCTCATACACATCTATCTAAAAGCAGCTCCCAGCCTTTTCTGGGCTGAACCTGAAAGGGACATCTGCATCCCCTGAGCATCCACAGAAGGCTGGCACATACCTGGCTGTGCCTCCAGCTTCCCACAAGTTTGTTTCCATAACCATCTTTCAGGGTCAAGCAGGGACATTATTTCAGCAAAGCTTCCTTTTCTTCTGGGGATTTATAATTGATGTTTCTATGGTTCTCATCTTCAGCTCAGGCCTCAAAAGTAAGCCGCACTGCAGTGTGCAAATTGAGGGAATTTTCTGATTGCAAACCCATAGGACAAAGGGACTCTGGCTCTCTATATAAGAACATACCTTGTTTTTATTTATTCTATTTGTGTGGAGGGACAAGTTCTCATTGGGCTATAGAGTGCTCAAATCATCAGCACTTGAAACACACCAGTCAATAAACCTTTTTTAATTTAAAAGCTGAATGAATTTCTGCTGAACAAATGACTTGTACAGCTTTTTGTCCCTATTGCAACATTAGTTTTAAAAATCAACTCCCACATTTGATTTTCTGTGAAGTCAGAAACAGATTTCAGCCTGTTCTGGTGTACAGTAACAGATCCAGAATGGTGCAAATGAATAATACCTTTTGAATGGATTTGCCTGCAGCTGTGCTCACACCTTTATTTACTTCCTCCAAAATTCTGGGTCTATTTACTTTGCTTGGATAAGCTGAAGCCTGGGCTTATTCTTCTAGGTGTGTACGTAAGAACTGTCCCTGCTGTTCACGCACAGTTGGGTCAATATAAGAGAAGGATTAAACATGATGTTTTATTATGAGCACACACAGGCCCATCACATGCTGGCATGGAATATTTAACAAACCTGAAATGTATGTGAAACTGCTCTAAATGCAGTGATTATTCAGATAGTCACAGAGAGGACGACCACACAGGGGAGGCAGATCTGAATAGCTACAGCACAATTACAACCCTACCATTACTCTGGATAATTTCCGAGTAGACACGCCAGGCTTCCCCAGCACACAAGACACCCTTAGAGCCAGAGATCCATAAGCCAATTTACATGGAAAATTAGGAGGTGTCAGGAGAGACAGAACTAGACAGGTCTCAAGGATATTAATTCCTGCTGCCTTAGCCTTGAGCTTTCAACATATCATTAATTTGAGATCGTTATTGTTATGCTGTCATCGATGCTGTGAAAAGAGGGAACACTTCACTCATGCTGGGTAAAGATAAAACCAGCTCCAGAACCAGCCTGCATGTGCAGGTCAAAGCACTTCCAGCCCAAGCACAACGAGACCCTCAGTCCCACAGGGAACAGGAATCAATCCCAGCTCCCAGAGCTCCCCGCCACCCATGGCATGCCAGCACCACAGACCCCAGTGCAGCGGAAGGAGATGAAAAATGACACCGAGATATTTCCACAAAGAGCTGTTCATTTCAAAGCTTAGCCAGCACCACTGTCTTCCTATTTTTACTTCCTCTCAGGCTCGCTGAGCAAGGCTGTAGGCACCCAGGGCTGGGATAACCTGGCTCTGGAGCACAGCCGCATCCCTCCCTCCCAGCACTATCAGTTTGATGCAGAGTGGTGTAGAGCACATCCAGTGCCACCCCAGTCTAGTTCGAATTTATGATACATCTGCAAGCAATTTGCTCTGGGACAATGAAGCCCCAATTAATTTACAGCTGGGTGCAGTTACATCAGTAACAAAGTGGGTAAGGGATGCAAACTAGTTGTGCTTGCACAGAGCATACTAACCATCCTTTTAGGCAGCATGCAGCAATGAGCCTATGGCTGCAGCAGTGAGTCATTACAGCAGAGAATGGAGCCCCCTTGGATGCTGTTCTCAATTTTTAGCTCTTCCCAGAAGCTGTGGTTTCACACAAAGCCAGGGCAGCAAAGGGTCATTTCTGTTGGATTTCACAAACACAGCTGCGAGATGCTGGGGTTTGGTCACACTGCTTCCCCCACCTCCAGCCACAGCTGAAGTGTTCCCCAGCCTGGCTCCGGGTCCTGTCAGTAACACTCTCTGTGCATCCACACAGTGAGCCAGGGCTCTTCTTCCCTGATTGGGAGGCAGCTCAGCTCCACAAGAAGGGCTGTACAAGCTCACCTCTGTGCCAAGTGCCCCCACCCTGCCCAAGAAGCAGCCTCTGCACATTTGCTGGTTTTAATACAGACACCTGGGGTTTATTTTTTCTCTCCTCTCCTTTTCCTAAACAGCAAAGCCTGGGGCCCAGAGGATCATTATATCTTATTGCTGTGTCAGACACATCAATTTCCATCCTGGATCCCCTGTTCTGGCCTTTTGGGCATGATTACAGTATCAATGCATGACTTGTTTCAGTTAAGGCTTGCAGTGCTGCAGACCCCAGGGATTCAGGAACATCAGCCTTGACATCAACTATAACCCAATAACACAGGCAGCATCATTCCTCCTCCACAGCTCTCTCCCACAGTGCAAGAAATTGCCTTTCAGGGGCTACAAGGATAAATGTCAGCAGGTTCCCAGCTCTCTAAATCCCTGGAGGGTGCCTGTGGGGTCTCTCTCACCCACTCACCACCCTACAACCACCAGTCATTTTGGGCTCTTTTCCTTGACTCTTGGTGCTGGTGTGATGGGATTTTAACCCTCTGGCAGCTTGACTCTGCCATAACAGGTTCAGCATCAGTGGGCCATGTGCTGGGCATGACAAACCTCTCCCCAGGATCTCCTATAATTTCCTCCACCTCGAGAGGGAAGCTGCCTCTGAAGAACAAGGCAGTAGCAGCTAAAAATCCAACCAGACAGCTAGACCAGGACTAGGACCACATGGCCACGCACGCTGCTGCTGCAGGCAGTGCTGCTTGCATGCCTTCACACTGAATTCACACCCACCTAGTTAATAAGACCTTTTGAGACGGGCCATGAAATTGCATTAAATAAAATACTAAGACAGACTACCACAGCAGAGGCTCTTCCTCCCAGGAGCCTGAAGGGATTTTAACTCAAAATTAAGAGGACAGGTGAGGTGAAATGTTGTATTTTCCCATTAGCATTTCTCCACTTCTCAGAAGGTACAGCAAGCAACAGCTCCAGAAATTAATTTCTCTTGTGAGATAAAGTGAGGGAGGAGCAGCAGCCTGACACTGCTGCTATAGACTAGTGGAGAAAGGGAGATGACCTCAGCAGCTATTTCAGCCTTCCAGCTTAAATAAAGACCCTGCCCAGCCATAGCTCCTCATCCAATTTTAACCTTGCAAGAAGGCAACAAGCTCTGATCTCTCTGTAGACACCCAAGTCCCAGACTACCAAACCAGCTGCGCCTGCAGCAACGCACTTCATCCTCCCAAATCTCTACTTCAACCCGCAGCTTTTTCAAGAGACTTCAATTCACTTAAAGGCACAATTAAAACTCAGCCTTTCATGTTCTTTATCCTTAAAGAGCTGCAAAACTGGAAAGTCCTTCACAGCTGAGCAGGACCAGGTCATCCTGCATCAAAGATTGGGCAACAGAGTTGCATTTGTGTAGTGGCTAAGAAAAGTATTAATTAGCACACACTGAACCCAACCCAGGCCAGCCCCTAGTTTGCTGAGCAGCCACACAAAGATATTGGTTATCTTTCAGCAGCACCTGCTGAGACCTCTGTGGAAGGACGCCCAAATGATTCTAAATTTAAAGTTCAATTCAGCCCTCTCCCCATGCTCCAAATGGGGGAAACACTTCCCTGCAGCCAGAAGCCTCATGACTCAGGTGTGCGTCTCCAGCCATCCAGGGGCACCAAGCCTTGCACATGAACCTGCATACATGCATGGTCACTCTGGCAGCCTGCTGGGACCCAGAAGCCCACAGCTCCTCCATTCACCATCTGGGCTACAGGAACAGAGGTATTTTTAGTGCAGCCAGTGTTTTCTAAACAAGAAATGGCACTTTCCCTCTGATTTACTGGCTGTGGTTGCAGAGCAGGGGGCTGTTGCCTTAAGCAGTGGTGAGGAGCAGGAGCAAGATGCAGAGTCCGAAGGGATGAATCAGACAGAGCAGTGAGGCTTGGAGGAGCTTCAGCCTTCAGCTGGCAGAGCAATGTACAACTTCAGGGATGCCTTTTGCTGCTGCATCCTCCAGCAGGGACCCTGCTCTGGGTGCTCAGAACAGCTCACTTTACCCATTCAGATCAAGCTGGAGATTCTCACTTCTGCCTACAGAGAACTCAAGTGGCAAACAGCAAACCCAAGAAGTTCTGACAAAGGAAAAAGCCAACAGTGCTCTTCGCAGCTGCTATGCAGGCAGGCAGCGGCTCATGACCCCTTTGGGGGACACAGTGGCTCTGTCACCATGCAGTGGTGACTCTCCAGCACGTCACTGACAGCGATGTGAGACAGGGTTTTGGAGGTCTTCCCTCTCTGGCACTGCAGTAGACAAACTGTTCCCAGACTGGCAGGCAAAATGATCCAGTTTTCCAAGCACACTGGAGGATGAAGGCAGTGAAGGACTGCCAGCACTGGGTAACAGGATCCCTTATCCTATTAGGCAAGCTACATCCTAGGGAAGTAACAGCACTATTTCACTTGGACAGGATGAGGGTAAAATGGGCTCATCCAAAGCAAAGACTCCTGAGGTCACTTTGCAAGATTCAATTCATTATACTGCCCTCCAGAAACTGATACTAACTAAACCCTGTCAGTCACACAGTAAACAATTCCAGCTTTGTAGGTTGATCAAGAGCAGTTTTGTGAGCAGATGACATGTGAGATGGAGTATGTTTTAGTTATTTTTGTTAAGTGCAAGGTATCATTTGGCTTCCAGGCCAAAAGCATTTTTATTTCAAAAGGCAGATAAGCAGTTCCCAGAGTTCATGACTCTCACAAGCTTTTCTTTCAGTAAACGTAGCCTATTCAAGATGGAAAAGAAATTCCTTGTGTGAGATGGGGAGAAGCCATTCAAGGACCTGCTCACTTTAAATTGAGGCACTTCAGAAGGCAGCAACCACTTCCAGAGCACCTCAACATCTCTGTAAATTGGGAAACTTACATTTTAAAGATACTTAATGGTCTGCAGGAGCTAAATAGCTTGTTCACATCCAGTCTGGGAGGACTTATTCAATTCCACTTTTGCAACAGAATCATTCCACTTTCAAAGAAAAAAAAAAAAACAGCCTCCACTCACACACAGGCAACAAAGCAAGTTCCCCAAACCTTGTCCCACCACATCAGGAGCCTGACTCGGAGTCCCTTGCGCCCAGGGAACCATGTCCCCACCACAGAGCAGGAGCTTTGGGCTCACAGTCATCCTTGCTCTGGTCACAGCACCCCACCTGGCTCAGGAAAACCCTGTTCAGCCATGGACACACAGAGCACAGCTGTGATGAGAAGCTGGGCAGGCTGAGCTCCAGTGTCTCTTTTACTTGGAATTCAATCCGCTCTTCCAGCAAAGTTACAGGCAAAGCTTGTGATTTCCATAAGGACAAGTCTTAGAGAAGAAATCAGGTGGAATGAAGCATCAGACAGAGAGATGCCACTGCCAACTTCTCCTCCCAGGAATCCAAGAAGCCTCTCCCATGCTTTTAGGAGGGAAGCAGCTTCTTGGGTTTGGATCTTGCCCCCTCCAGAGCTGTCAGGGCTCCCACACAGCCAGGAAAAGGGTCATTGTCCTGGCAGGCAACTTTGCAATCACATGGACCCACAGCCCAGCACCTCCCCTGAGCACAGGCTGGAACAAACATATGGCAGGAGCCACACAATACCTTCACAGCCTTCAGAAAAACTCAAACTAATCAGCAAATCTCTTTGCTTTAATCATGTGCATCAGAGGCCAGAGCAGCACAGAGGTATCTCATTAAAACTGACCTATCTGCCTTGGAAAATACATCTCATCCCCTTCAGCGCAGGAGGTGCAGGGACAGAGTGATACCAAAGGAAGAGGGATGAGTTCCCTGCTTTGTCTCTGGCCGGCACCGATGCTTCCACTCCATTACAGGAGACTTCAGCCTCATCTGCACACAGGCAAACCTCAAAGAGAACAAAGTATTTAAATGGACCAGCTGTTATTTCCAAAGAGAAGATGAATTCGTATTTGTTTTCAGGATTGCAATTTTCTCCCCATGCTGCAGAGGATGAGAACAAACGAGCAGGGAATGAAAGGGATTAATGAATGAATGGGTGAGAGCTGGGCTCCCAGCTGCAGAGAGGGGGGGTGGGGGACGACACCCACCACAGTGGGACTGTTGTAGGGAGACAAGTATGGCCAGTGCTCAGCACCACAGACATCCCTGCTCAAATGTGGACAGATTAATGATCATCTCTGAAAGGATTCACTTAAGGAGAAATCAAATAAAAAGAAAAGTAGGAAGGGTTTAAAGTTTAGATCAACCACACATGGCATAGGAAGGGTTGTTTTTACAGAAACACTGAACTTCCAGCTGCTGACACCACTCCATTCCCAGCAGCTTTTGTCCTCTTTTAATGATCGGCCCACCCACGTGATAGTAGTTTCCTCCTCAACTCTTAAAAGATGCAGAAAACCAAAAAGGCATTTGGTATTTACTGAGGAATTTATACCAAGCATTGCACATTTCAGACCTATTGACTTTCCCAGCTGGATCAGAGAGATGCAGCCCTGTGGAAGCTGCAAAACAAGGAAAAATTAAATCTTCTTTTTCCCTTATTCTGAAGCTATTTTAAGTCAAGTCCAACATCAGGGGATTAGAGGCAAAGTTTGGGATTAGGATTAGTTTTCAGCCTGGTGCTTGAGCTGCTCTGTTTCACATGGCAAGTTGGTTTCTGGTGCTGATGGTTCCCAATAAATTGAATGAACTCACCCTTTGCTCTCAATGCTCCAAGATTAAGCCTTGCTTTGGCTTCCCAGTGTTTCGGGATGATAGGACACATGAAAGCCACATTAAAGCCACCACAGTTTGTTTTGGTGGGAGAAGTGACACTGCCTTCTAAATCCAAAGAGCTGGCATTTACCCATCATGCTACTATGATGTATGGCTTAATTTAAAGGCAAGCTCAATTTGCAGATTAATTATTATTGCCTGTGACTGGTTGAGCTTGTAATAAATCACCTGGGTGAGAAATTGCACAGCAATTAACTGATTGTACATTGAGCATATAAATGTTGGTAAAGAGGTGTCACCTAATGGAGACTGATGTTGGGGAACTGCAGGCTGCAGCCAGCAGAAGAAAGTTACAGTGCCAAGCAGGTCAGGGGAGTGGGTGGCAAACAAAACCAGAGGCCAAAATGCTTGAAAACATTCAAATCAGCCTTCAGGAACAACATGCAAAACCAGTGCAGGATTTTCAAGGACCAGCAAATTATGGAGGAAGCTGCTGGGATTTCTTGCAGGTAGTGCTGGGACAGCAGATGTGAGAGATGAGCCTCTGGTCAGGACAGCCCCAGCCCTACCAGTGAGAATCAGCATGGACAGATCTCAAGATGACTGACCTTCAAACCACTCTGGCTGCCACAAGCCTGGATTTCTGAAGCACCACTTCTCACCCAGTCCTGCCCAGCTATTCCCTTCTGACAGCTCTTCCCTTGCATCATCCTTTGGATGCAGCAGATCTCATTGACCTGCTGATCCCAGGCCTGGAGCAGGGTGAATATCCCGGGGACCTTGGGGCACACAAGCAAGAGATTCCCCAGCTGAGTCCCACCTCTGGCCAGGGAACAGCTGGGTTCTCTCATGAGCACTGATGCACAGTGCCCCTCCCTAGGAAAGGTCTGAACCAGCCTCTTGCCACCACAGTGGCTGCCCCAGGCGGCTCCTTTCTGACAGAGGCAGAGCAGCAACAGCTGAGTTTCTGACCTCAGTGTAATTCTCACAAACCCATGAAGAAACTCCCTCTTGCTTCTGGAAGCTTCACTGCCCAGCAGTGCCAGGCTTTGGTTCTGTTTCGGAACCTCCCTTCAGATGAACCAGATTTTCAGCTTAATTATTAAAGTCCAAGGCTAGAAATGGCTTTAGAATAGCAAGCCCAAGTGTATTATCTTTCCCAAGACTGGACAAATGGGAAACAAGGCAAGTTTAGAAGTTGTTTTTTCACCATAGAAGGGCTCAAACCTTGGAAAGTACTTTGTGGCCCTCAGGGTCCACTTGAGGGATCGTCCCCCTCCACAGCACCAGCACTCCCACCCCAGGACACTCTTCCTTGACAGCCCAAGGACTCCCTGTCAGCACAGCACCAGCACTGCTGGAACAGGCAGTCCAAGAGGCAGACGGAGGGAAAGCTTCTCACCTCCTTGGACATGATCCCAAAATGGGCTGAGGAAAGGTGGCACCATCCTGCAGAGCTGAAGGAAGCTAGGAGATAGCAGAGCACCTCAGCCCATCAATGTTATCAGCTCTCACAGACTCCCAGGTGAGATTCAATTTGCCAAAGGATCTGGGATTTATTACCATGAACAAAGCATTAGGAACAAATGAAAACACTGTTGGATGGAATTTGTGAACACTACAGCACTATGAACACTCATCCAGGGCTTGAGTTAAGACAGGCGGCCAAACCAGGCTGCAGTCTGCATCCAGGGCTAGGACCTTGATTAGAGCCAGCAGATGTGGCTCCTTCCCTAATTTACAGCCCCTTCCTTCACCATCAGCTGCCCACAGAGCTGCTCAGCAACACAAGGGCTGATATGGCCAATTTTTCCGGTGAGCCTTTGGGCTCCCAGGAGGAGATGCTCCTACCTGCCACTGTGTTCCCTGTGCACTCAGCCATGGAGAGCTGCCAGAGAAAACCAGGAGCCCTGGTAAGGGAGGGATCCCCCGCAGGGATGCACCAAGAAAAAGCAGCACATTTGCCTGGCACAGGTGCCTGCAGCCCCCATTTGCACACCCCATCCCAGCAAAAAGGACCCTGGCAGCAAGCCTCACTTGTCTAAAGTTGCAATAGGGTTAGATCCATCACTCTCCACTGTTTCCCAGTAAATTCTTGTCCTGAGACAGACCCTGCAAGCAGGCAGAGGAAGCACAGAGCTGCAGCTGCCTTTGACAACTCATTCAGAGGCACATCAGGATCACCAGGACCCTTCTCCATGATGAAAACAGGCCAACATTAAAGTCCTGCAGCCATTGCAGCCCACAACTGCAGGATTTCCATCACATTCTTTCCCTTTAACTCCCAAATGCAGCTTTTTGGCAGCAGCAGGCCCCTGATGCACTGAATGCTCCTGGAAGAGGATTTGCTGTGTACATGGTCTCTCCACCAGAGAATCAGGATTTGTCTAAAACCCCATAGCAGCCCCTGACAGCATCCAGTGGTCTCAATTTCTCCTTAACCCAAAGGGCCCCATCTCAGCAAACCAGCAAGAGCCCCAAATGCAGCTCTGCCTACAAAAACCAAAAAGGAAATGTGGGAAGTTCCAATTCATATTTATGATTCTTGATTAGCTGCATTCTGAGGAATTTAATAGTGCAGTTAGGGGAGCAGAGATAAACTGTTCCTCCAGCCCCAGAAAGCCCCATAAACCATACCTGGAGGGACTGAAGGCAGAATGAAAAAAAGTTCATTCTTCATTGAGAAAGAAAACTTCCCTGAGCAATGAAAAGATGACAAAATCTGCTTTGCTGTGGCAGAGCTTCCAGGGAAATGGGGCCAATTACAAAACCTGCTTGGGATTTAGCAGGCAGCTGCTGAGAAACGTGTTGGTTTGTATGGAGAAATTAGGTTGGGGAATTATTAGCGATAAAAGAGACTAGCTTTCCATGCTCCACACCCGAAGTCAATGTGAGTGTCTGTAGCACTTAATCCTTATCAATATCGGGTTGCACAGCTGGAGCTACAGGCCCATCACCCTGGGGATCACAGAGACTGCCCAGGGTTCCAGCTGGGCTCTCCATCCTGCTGTAGGGAGTTTCAGGCTCACCTTGCAACACTGGAGCCTTGGGCTCTTCCCCCTGTGACTGTGAGGTTTCTTGCTCTTTAACACCACCTGCAGTGGGTGGGTATGTTCTGATTTTCAGTTTACACAGGTTTTCACAAGTAGGATCAAGACAGTCACACGTGCTGTGCAAAGGAGCAGCTCAGCAGGATTAGGACCCAGCAACACTCAAAGCTGAACACGTGGTAAGGTCCCAGTCCTGCAATCCTGCTCCTGGGCCTTCAACACCTCTTGGAGACAGAGGAACATCTCTGTTCTCCCCTAGGAATTATTTACCCTTTGGGCTGACACATCCAGTTTATTTACCTGCTTACATGGGAGCTGGCCACTTTGCTGCCAGGTGGTCTTTTCCCCACAAAAACCAGTTGCATCTCTGGTGTCCCTAAGCAGCAAGGGCACCTCTGGAAAGGTTCTGGGCCTTCATTAGTCTCCAGACAATTTGCCATGTAGATGGGAGAGGTTTCATTAATTACAAGGCGAGCCATTCTCCAAGCAAGGCAGCAGCTAACAAATTACTCACTGGCCTCCCAACACTTAAAAGTTAATTAAACAAGGATCCTTTCTCAAAGGCACCATTAGATTTCTGGAGCCTTACTAGAGCCGAAAGAGGAACCAAGCAGCCTTCAGCCCCAGCCCACAGTGCCAGAGAAAGGCACTCCATTTTCTTGCAAATGGATCTCATCAAGAGCAATGCTTCCCTGGAGGTTTTCCATCCCAGAGTGGTGCCACAGCCCAGTGCTGCACCATCCCATTTCACCCCTACACACGGGGCTCAGATCTGGTGTCTTTCCAGCATCAGGGCAAGCACAGGGGGAGCATTTTAGGTGGACACTTCCATGCTCCTGTATCTTCCTTGGAATCCCTGTTACTTCCTTGCAGCAGGAGAGCTGCTTGACCCACAAAGCTTTCATCTCCAGCCCATAAAGAAAAGACAAAAACTTATGTTACCACATGTTCTAAGCCTGGTGCTCCATTTCTCTCTACACCACTAGGCATATCCACCAGTGGCTTTTCCATCTGCAGACATATCATTTAAATGGAATTATGCCAGCAGCAGGGATCATGCTGTTCCTGTTCTATAGCCATGCTTTGGAAACGGATGCAGATTTATTTAATATCAAATTCTGACTTCTCTCAGATCTGTCAGCACAGCTCCCTTGGCTTCAGCATAGCTGAAGTGCCAAGTACAACTGAAAGCAAGATCCAGCACACAGCACACTGGAGTTATTAGCAGTGCATGAATAATCTGGATAGAATGCCCTTCTAATGCCAACAGCAGCATTAAAAGTGCAAAAACAGAGCCAGCAGAAGCAATTTCTCTGCTCTCATGAGGACAGGCTGCTTTCCACCCGCCACCTCCATCAAGCTCGGCACCAGGGAACACCCAGGTCTGCCTGGGGTCACTGAACATGCTCTGGACACCAGTTTGTGGAAGTTGAGACCAAGGCAGGACCATCATCCCACTCATCTACACAGCTGCTTTGTAACAGCCAGTACAAAGATGTTGGCCAGATGTCCAAGAGTCCAGAACTTGGACACTGCAGCCTCACAGTGCTGAAAACAGAGCCCAATGCCCTCATTCCATGGTGGGAAACACCTCCCTTCCCACCTCACCACTCCAATGAGTGTCTTTTTCAGCCAAATGGGGTGGTTTAGTCAAATTGACTTGGTTTAGTCTCCAACTAAACCAAGTCTGGCCAATTCATGCCATCCCACCTGGAGACAGAATTTTCCCCTTTGGGGTGGATGTCAGAGTAAGATTACACAGTATTTCTAGTTGCAATTGGTCTGATTTTATCCTTCAGACAAGCTCTTATTGTGCCCTTTTTTGCACGATTAAAGTGCTCTTCGTTATCTGGAAAAGTACTTAAGTGTAATTAAGTCACTCGGTCCTTCATTTGATAAGGACTAAGAAGATTGAGTTCTTGCATTCCTTCCCACCAAGGTATTTCCCTCCACATGCCTTCCAAGCTTTCAGTATCCTTTTAAAAAACCCTGATAGCAAAGCTGTAGGAGTCACTTTAGCATTTCTGACCCAAAGGGAGGAACAGATCACCTCCCTGCCTTTGCGTCCCACCCTGAAACCAATCCTCCTTCCCACCCAGCAGCGAAAGGAAGGGAGACACTCCCCATCCTCCACCCCCTTGGAGGCTCCTGCATTTCACCCATTCGATTGCAGTGCTGCACTCTGGTACTATCAGCCAGGGCAGGCATCCTGTTACAGCGTTGCACATTGATAACAGAGGAGTTTCTGTATCCAGGGTTACCTCTGGATGTGTAGGTGTAGCCAAAGGGCTTAACCTTGCCTGTTCCCACCCCGAATCCTGCCGGGCTGGTGGGATCATGGCTAACACACACTGCAGATCAATTCCAACTAAACTCCATCCTCATGCTATCCCCTGCATGCAGGGCATATTGCTGCCAGGTATTTCAGCATAAATTCCACCTTCTTTCAGGAGCATACCAAAAAAAAATTAAAAAAGTCTCTCAGGTTGCATTAGGAAAAAGTTATACCTGGCTCGAGTTGACATTGTGCAGCCATTTCTGCTGGAACAGCTTCTTGATTAAATCTACCCATCCCTACAGCTACAGACAGCTTCCCGCAATGCCTGAAAAAATGAAAATGAGGCTTTCAGGAGAAAGGAGCACAGTTGTTCACTTCAGTGGCATCACTCTCATTTTTCCAAGTCGTTCAGAGCACTACATACAAATATTGCGTCCCAGCCTGTCTCCTCATTTCAGCCTGAACCCACCTTTTAAAACCTCATAGATGGACATTGAGAGATTCCTGATGCTAGTTCTCTGTTCTCCCAACTGAAATAAATTAAATAAAAACATTAATTTAGCTGCACACCAATGAGAGCTGCTCTGGAGCCATGTGTGAAGCACAGCACAAGTGTGCAGAGGTTTTCAGTGACAGGCACAACCCTTGCCCCCAACTGGTCTTGTGAAGCTCAGTGCCCCCAGGGTGACCAACATCAGCAGCTGTCAGGACATAAACTACTCCCCAAAACAGCCAGGAGCTCCACCAACTTCTCTGAGGCAAGCACAGGCAGTAGGGCCCAGCATGGATGCAGCTTTTCAAATTAGTTCAATTTTTAGCAACAAATTTATGGAAGAAGAGGGGGAAAGCAGCTTGGTTATTGTGAAGGATTTATGGGACAGACCCTGCACGTGTGGCAGGAGCTGCCACATGCAATATTCATCCAAGTGTCCCAGGGCTGCTGCACACACAGACTGGACTCCATACCTCCCCCAAGTGCTAACACATCTGCTGCAAATGTGGTTTTAGAGGACTAAAAAAAATACCTGGCTCTGAAAGTTGTGTACAGCTTCAAATGCAAGAACCAGAAGTGTCAAGTCAAGGCCAGCCCAGTGCAGGGGTCAGAGTCTTCAATACCTATTTAATGGCCCCAAAGACAGGGCACTCTGCAGGATCCCACATGGAATGGGACATTTGGGATCAAAGACCTTTTGGGCATCATATCATCCCCACCAGGCTCCCAGCTTGGCTCCTGAAGCCACACACCCAGGAGAGAGGGAAACCGAGGACGATATTAAGGGGGTTGCAAGTGCCGTATAGTGGCAAACTTCTCCCAGGCATCGAAGAGCTGAGGTGGAGTGAAAGCTGATGGAGAAAGAGCAGAAGCATCAGACAAAGGAGTCAACAATCATCATATGAAGCCTCATCCCACCTTCCTCCTCAGCGCAGGGCATGCCAGCTCCTCCAGCCCACCCCACAAGGGCCAGCTTTCAAGCAGCAGCCCAGTTTTCAAATAGCACAAAGCATAATCACAACCAGCCTTACTTCCCACCCCTCAGTGCCTGCTTCACACCAGCTGCCAGCTGGAGACTCATTCCTTCCCACTCCATCCAATTACTCTGCTGGCAGTTTGCTTCCCATAAGAAAAGGAAGCGAGCAACATCCTCTTTAGTCTTGTGTACCAAGAACAAATCAACCTGCTGTAGTGCTGTAACTGAAGCTGTTTCAACCTGTCACCGTACTCTAGATGCACTCGGCACAAGGCTGATTTGTTTGTTGTAGCTGTTAAAATACCATCATTATTCTAAACTCTTGCTGTAGCACTTGAATTAAACTCAGGAGCTCAGAGAGGCATACACCAGCATTCCAAATAAACTAAACAGAGACCTTTGAAACACAGACAACTGAAGAGAGCTCAGTGGTCCTGGGGCTGCTGGTGCAGATGCTGAACAGCCCTTTCTGAGCACACAGTCACCTGCTGCTCCACATCTCATTCTGCTTATGGACTCAGCCACACAAGCAGCACAGCATGAATTGTTCATTCCATTTGATTTAAAGCCTGGTGTGCACAGAGCAGGTAAGGAATAGCCTGAAGCTTCACAAGCTAATGAGACACTGCAGAGCAGATCCTTAATCTCCCAATTCCCTTGCCTTAAACAATATTTCCACCCTCTCAGTCTCCAGCACAAGCCAAAGGCACCCTGGGTGTCCTGACACAGTCACTTGTTTCCAACCTGGAGGCATTTCCCTGTCAGGCATCTCCTTTCATGGAATACCCAGTAAGAAGCTGCAGAATTTTGAGTTCTTCTGCAGACCAAAGCCAGGGAAGACATTTCCAACCACCTGGTGAGCATTGCAGAAGCTATGAAACTGAAGCAAGGAGCATAATCTGTAGTCTCAAACTCCACACAGTGAGGTTCCTTCACCCCAGGCAGGCACCCCAGTGTCAGTCTGTCCAGCTGAACCATGAACAGGATGCCAAGGCAAATTGGAGAAACAAGGAAAGCCTCAGCCATTCTCTCCAGATAGAAATAACACAGCATTTCTTCCAACTCAGCCCAGCACATCACTGAGGTAAGAAAGGCTCCTGACTATTTCAATCAATCTTGCTGGACTCGGTCCATGATTCCTTGGTTTTCACATGTAATTAACAAAGTGCAGTTTCCAGTAAGTGATTGCAAATAAATCCTTAGATGCCTTTTGGGGGTTAGATTTGAGGTTTTTTTTCCCTTATAGAATTTTTCCCCATAAAGTCGCTAGAAGACTAATTACTGGATGCTTATGGGTGCTTTACTGGAACAAAAGAAATGGCCAAAGGAAAGTGAAGCACTGGGCTACACGCTTCTGTGGTCTCTTGAGAGTTTTTCTCTCCAAGGGAAAAAACACATACAGTGAGGTTTTGGGCAGGTAAAGGACAGGGCTGGCAGCAGCTTCGCCCTCTTGCTCTCGGCATCGGAGGGAGAACGGTCAGGCCGCTCTTGCTGCGGGAGGAGTTTTTCACTGTCCCACCGGGTACGGTCCTGAGGAAATGTACCATCATCTGCTCGTGTGCCCAGGAAATCTGAGCTCGCCTCCTCCTGCCCTGCCGGAGCTGGGCCGGCCCTGTCCCACCACCACCACTTTTCTTCGGCACTGCTTTGGGGCTTTTTGCTACGTTGTAGGCCTGCAACCCACTGCCCTGCCAGGACATCCCTGCCATTCCAGTTACCACCGTGGAGCTTCTGGTACATCCCACCCACCAGCCCGGGATTTTCCACTGTTCCAGCTTGGTGCCCTCGGAGTCCCAAGAGATCAGACTGCCCTGGGTTTTGTGAAACAAAAGCCCCTCGAGGTTCCTGGGTTTTGTTTATTATTAATGCTGTAGTTGTCGTTGTTTGTTTGCCTTGTTGTACATACCAGTAAAGAGCTGTTATTCCTATCCCTATATCTTTGCCTGAGAGCCGACTTAATATCAAAGTTTTAATAATTTGGAGGTAGGGGGTTTGAATTCTCCATTCCAAAGGGAGGTCCTGCCCTCCCTAGCAGACACCTGTATTTTCTAACCAAGACAATGCCTAACACACAGCAGCTCCAGAATGTCACTCACTAGTGAAATGAATAAGCCTGAACCAGGCAATCGTTAAAGCCTTTTGTTGGTTTGATGTTCCTTGTTAAGTATTCACTCCCTGTTAGTCATGTTGTAATCCCTGGTTATCACCCACCTTTTGTTTTGTTCCCTTTCCCCGGGGCTATCTTCGAGCTCTGCTGCTTCCAACATGGTGACCAGGAGGGGGAGGAGGAACAGGGTGCATATGCAAATGGCGAAGGCCCGGTGCCAACTGGGAGGAAAAACTTCCTCAAAATAGATTATTATCAGATTGGATCACACAAGGGACAATCGAGGATGTGGACAGGTTGTGTGGAGGCGAGACTACCCTCTTCCGAAGTTCAACTCACCTCACGCTGTTCTACAAGGACAGCACCAGTGATTGGACCTCTGGACATACGAGCCAGTTGTGAGCTGTACCTTGCTACCAACTCCCGTGAGGACACAAGCTCCAATTCTGCGTTAGGGCACAGCTGCTCTCCTGCTCCTGCTTTTGCGTTGCTTAAGGCAGCAACGGCAGTGAGAGCGACCCTGTGGGCTCCCGCCTCAGAGCTGATTTCAATAAAGCCATTTGAAAGAGAGCTCGTCTCCTGGCCCATTTCAAGTGGCATGTGAAAGCCCAGATTCAGCTCAATACTGGGGTTTCTAGTAGCTGATTGTGTGCCACAGTCCTGCACAATGATACCAACTCTGTTTCCTGCCACCAAGCAGAGCCTCAAGGATTGTCCTGCAGTACGAAAAGGAAAGTCACACAAAGGCAATTTCTATCACAAATTTAGAAGACAGAGTGAAATTGAAGCTCTTTCCATTTCTCAGCCATCAGGAAGCAGTGGTAGATGTCAGCAAACCAGAGCACATAGTGGTTATGGAGAGGTATTAACTGCTTAATCCCCAAAGTCCTATTCTCAAAGACATGTTTGTTTGTTTTTTTCCTTAAAAATCTCCTTCTATCTTCCAAGCCCAGCCCTGATGAGTGACAACAGAGGTTTAGCCCAGAAGCCCTCCTCAGTAATCGCCTGTTTGGACAAAAGTCTCTTTCCATTGCCCTGCCCAAACTCCCAGCTGTAACATGCAGTGGGAATGATCACAGGCATCCTAAAGCAATAAGGAATTTGCCAAAAGACTCCCAGGTGAGGCTAGAAAACAGACAGATCCCACACCTCCCAGACAAGCTGTAACACCTGACACCATTCCCTGCCTTACATCCAAACCCAAATACTTCAGTGTATGTTCAAGGTCTGCCAAATTCTGTTGGAACAGACTGCCAAACCACCCCATATCATAGTCTACTGTAAGAAGTTTAAGTTGTCTAAGTGATGCTCTGAAAGTTCAGAATTGAGATGTTTCCACTAGAATATAATTAAGTACAATAAAAATCAGACAATTGATTGCTGAACTACAGCTAATCTATGATTACAGGTTTGTTGGGCAGTCATGATGTAGGCATAGCTGAGACCAACTGTGATAACACCACAGGTATTGCAACACACGCAAGAATTGAAGCACTTGCCAGTTTTAACGAGTTTCATAGAATGACAGAATGGTTTGGGTTGGGAGGGACCTTAAAGCTCATCCCTTTCCAGACCCCTGCCTTGAGCAGAGACACCTTCCACTAGACCAGGCTGTTTAAAGCCCCATCCAACTTGGTCTTGGACATTTGTAGCATCCTTTTCTGTCCCAAATCACACAAAGCATCTACAAACAAATCCTCTTGGTATCAGAACATACTCCATGTGTTGCAATGAAAGCAAGAGGATGGGCCATGTTATACATCTCAGACACTCTTTTCCAAGTGTTGTGAAGTCTGAGGACTGTTATAAACAAAGGCTTAAAATGTTCCTGATGTTAATGATTTATTGTTCACGTTAGTGTTACTTGTTTCTACTGTTATAGGTTAAGATTCTCAATTTCTGTAATGTGAAGTACCAATACAATAGGTTCCAACCCCCACCCATTACCCTAAAAAGTTGTAAAGCCTTATGTTCACATCATTTGACATCCCCAGTTTATAAACCCCGTTGTTTTATACCGCTGTGTTGCTCCCTATTCCTGCTGTTTAAAATCCCAAGCCTGTGACTCCCCTTTTACCTTTCCCTTTCGCCGCGTAAAACCTTCACTGCTTCCCTAAGGATGGCATCCATCCAGACGAGGCAGGACAATGGGGCGCAACATGCAAAATTAGTAAAGTATCTTGGAGCTTCAAATTAGAAGAAAAACCTCTAAAACAACGAGCCCGAACCTAGTTAAACAAAACCAACCGTAGGACTGTGCAAGCAAAGAGGCAAAGCCGTCTTTCATCAGACTTCTGGACCTCGTTTTGACCAAGGCCGACCTTCACCAGCATGACTCCCCCTCCGAGCGCCATTCCGGTGGTTTCCTGCGGACCCCCGTGAGGACGGAAGCCCCAGCTCTGCCTCTTGGCAAAGCTGCTTGAACTCCTCCTGTTCTGCCTCACCTGAGGGAGTAGCGGAGGTGTGCACGACCCTGCGGCCCCCCCTTCCCAGAGCTGAATCCTCAATAAAGGCCATATAAAAAGGAGCTGGTCTCCTGGCCCAATTCATTTATCTCAAGGCACAGCTGGTGTTTGCAGAATTACTAAAATATTTCCAAACACCCTGCCAGGAACTGCAGGAGTTGTTAACATATGGATTAAAGCAAGTAGCTGTACCTGGCAGAGCTGCTCTGCTCCAGCACAGAGCATACAATTCCCACCTGTCTGTGCTACATGAAACTAGAAAAACAACCCCAAGGCCAAACCTTCTCCTGTTTTTCAAAAAACACAGAGTCTCTTTACACCAAGTTCATCCAGGAGTTAACCATAAGGAACTTGTGAGCACAGGGACTGCACAAACACAACTTGAGCACAACAGAAAAGGACTGGAAGGACTTAAACCCATCCTCACACACCACAGCTTTGCTCCCACCTGGAGCAGTGTCAGAAGCAGGAGGGAGCAAGAGGAGCAGGCTGCTCTATTCAGAAGAGGCAGCCAGCTCCCATTTTTAATCCTAATGATCTTTTTACACATTACTAACGTTTTTCCCCAGTCAGAAAAAAACAAAACAAAACCACCAACACCACTAAAAAACCAAAAACAACCAAGAAAAAAACCAACCAACACACCAGAAAAACCCACAAAACACCACAGCAAAGTGGGCAAATGCACCACACTCACCTGCTCCAAGAGCTGACATGAACTGCTCTGGTTTATTCAGTGTGGGGTCTCTCCACTCAGATCAAGCCCTTTCATGCTTGGGATGAGGCAGTATCCCACAGGGAAGTCAGGAGCACCTTTGGCCTCTACCATCAGCTTTCCCCATGGCTTCCCTTGCCACCTGGACAGCAAGGGCTGGATCCTGCTCTGTTCCCTGGTACCACACACACAGAGTCTTCCTCCCCAGCAGCCTCCAGGCTCACAGTCCCACATGCATCATTATTTGAGCTCCCAGGACCCTCCCCCCCCTCCGCCCCAAGCAGACCATTCACTCACAGTGCCAGGTTTCATCACTGCTCTGTGGCCATTATTTTAGCTTCTTTTCACAACCCTGTCCACAAAGAGAAGCCAGGAAAGTCAAGCTCCACTCAAAATACATTCAGGTTCCACCCTGACCAAAGGTAAAAAGACCCCAAAATTAAGGAAAGAAACCCACTAAAAAAAAAAACAACCAACAAAACCCCAAACAAGCAAACAAACACAACAACAACAAAAACACTACAAGTGCCACAGTTACAATTTCAAAGCAGCTGGACACAAACCTAATGTTGAAAATCCTAACTCAAACCCAGAATACCTAAAGAGAAAAAGCAGACCCACCTTACCCTCCATTTGTAAGTGAAGAATAGGAAGTGCAGCTCCCAGGACCACCCACACCCAGCTGATGACACTTGGAATTAGGGCTGATAAAGAGATTTCTGCTGGGGAGCGCATGAGTCCCATCCCAACAAGGCTCTGCTGGTGCCCCTGAGAGGAACAGGACAACCCCCCAGCACGTGACAGCTAAAATCCCAGTATTGAAAAGAAACATGAACTGAGATTAGTCTTGACATTTCTGGGTCTTGTAATCACAGTGGGTGACAAAAGCAAATTCTGGATCAGAGCTTTTTCCTGAGCAGTTTAAACACATCTATTTTAAGGGAAGACCGAGCTAAACAAAGGAGTGACAGCCCAAAAGTTGAAAGCCACAGGATGTGGAGTCCTGGGATTATGTGATAATCAGGCAGTCCAAGCAGTCTCCAAACTACATGTATTTTTTGGAAATCAGGGTTAAAAAACACTGCGCCTGCAGAGCCTTCTGCCCCTCACCCCATCCATGAGTTCTTGTCCCCTCACATGCCATGGAGAGGCACTGCTGGCCAAAATCACTTGACGCCCTCACAAGGTGAAGGCTCATTTCAGGAGGAGGAAATAATGAGACAAGAAGCAAAAATTATATAATTTTTAATTATTAAGTGGAAAATGGAAGGGAATGGTTTTTACATTCATCTCCCTATGTTGGCATCTTGTCTAAGGGCTTTTATTGGGAAACCACAGTTGGAACCCCGGACTGGTGGGGAGAAAAGCTGTGTTTTTCCTACTTGAGGCTCAGTGCCTCCTGTGAGACATCCCACAGCAACAGGAGATGGGTTTGAGATGAAACTTGAACTTTTGGTGCGTTTCCCATCAGATCTGTCCATGCCTTCCCTGGCAGCCACTCCAGTCATGTTGGCAGAGGTGTGAGGCTGTGGTGCAGGAGAATTTCATGTTTCCCAGCTCCACTGGATCACTGCACGCTCCAGGCAGCCAATGGCACCAGTCACTGCTGAAGCCTGAGACAGGAGAAATAGGAACACCACTGACGGGACAATCCTCCTGCTCCAGTGGCAGGACACAGCCACTCCCAGACATTTCTGGCTGGTTCCACATGGTTCCAACAGCCCCATGGCAGGGCACAGCTAAGCCTGTCAGTGATTCTGGGGAAATGTACTGAAGAATTTATTGAATTGATAAGATATTAAGAATTTATGAAAATTTAAGAATTGCTTATAATTATTAAGAATTAATTATTTAAGAATGTATTTTCCTTTGGGGAAATTGCAATTTGCAGTGAGGAGAGAGGAGGAAACACGTGATAGAAGATCTAGTGAGCAGCATGGTTGGGTGAAAGAGGGGAGGGACAGGTGGTCCAGGCGCTGCATTGCTTTCCAGAAGCCCAAACAGAGGAGATATCCAAGCCTGGGACTAATATTAATTAGCAAACAAATAAACTTCTTTTCCTTTTTTTAAAACCTACTCTGTTTTACCCGTATCATTTATGGGTGCATAATCTTCCTGCCCTTGATTCCAATCCATGATTTGTTTCATTCTCCCTTCTCCACATCCCGGCTCCGGATGGGGTTTTTTGAGAGCAGCGGGTGTTCAGCGGGGGCAGTTCCGCACGGCGGCTCTGGGTCATACAACGGAGCAAAATCCGGCGCACGGCCCCGCCGCTCCGCAGCGCCCGGCCCGGGGCGTCCCGCCCCGGTCCTCCG
>WBMY01011086.1:135204-146702 GCA_013397315.1 Donacobius atricapilla
GGAGGACCGGGGAGGCGCTGGGGGGCCCGCGATGCGGGGAGGCCGAGTGGGCTCTGCAGTCCGGGGCTGCCCGCGCTGCGGGGTCCGGGGGCTGGGCGGCCGCAGGGGGCTGGCGGCCGCCCTCCTGTCCCTCACCGCCCCGCTGTCGCCCCGCAGCACGGCGGAGCAGCCGGAGGGTCGCCAGGCCCCGCAGAGCCCCCTCGAGCAGAAGGATTTCCTCCCCGACGGCTCGGCCCGGCCGGCCCAGAGGCCGCCGCGCTGCTGCGAGGAGCAGTGGCGGCTGCTCTCCGAGGAGCGCCCGGAGCGGCAGTAAGTCCACCCCTGGGAGCGGCGCTGGGAATGGCTTTCCCCGTGGAAGGGGTGATGCCGGCGGGCGGAGCACAGCTCGGGGCTTACTGGTGGGATAGAGCTGTTGGTAGCAGGAGGTGTTGGTCAGCACAGTAAGCCTCCCGCAGTTCACCTGCACTCAATACCCGGGTTGGAACAGCAGCAGTGCGACACTGAAGGAGCACAGGGACATGCTGGCACACCTGTGGCTTCAGAAAGTCCCTCACAGGGCTCTTGGTTTTCACAGGTGCGTGTATAATCCTGTAGCCTTTGCAGGTAGCAGCCACTGCCTCCTTGGCATGATCTAAGTTACAGAGCATCTTGTCGATGCTCCTCTGTGGCCTTGTGCAGATTGGACCAGGTGTCAGTGTCCCTGGTTTATCACTTTCGGTGGTGTCAACACTTGGGTGCTTATCACTTGGGAGACATTCACACCCACTTCTCAAGACACACCCTTCTGCTTGGCCTGCAGCTATTAATTTTTCCCTGTGAGTCCCCGTGGTTGGGGTACAGTGATTTGAGGATGTCTTGGCAGCAGCTGAGTAATTGCATGATACAGAATCACTGAATGGTTTGGGTTGGAATGGAAGGGCCTTAAAGATCACCCCGCTGGACTCCCTGCCATAGGCGAGGATACCTTCCACTAGACCTGGTTGCTCAGAGCCCCATCCAACTTGGCCTTGAACACTTAAAGGAACATGGCAGCCACAGCTTCTCTGGGCAGCCTGTGTTCGTTCCTCAATATCTGCATATCGTGGACTAGGCCACACATCTCCAGCAAGCTGCTGTAGCCTGTGGACATGTCTCTGTGGTGCTAACTGAAGATACTTCCAACCGGTTGGTGATGATGAAGTGGTGCTGCTAGATCAGGGGATTGTGTCTTGCTAATGCCTTGTAAAAATGCCACCTGGAAATTTCCTGGCTATTGACACCTTCCTGAGCTTGTTATGTTGCTACACCAGGAGCTGATTGTAGGCCACACTAGCAGTAACAGACTAATCTTTAACCTTCTCAGGGGGAATCTGGTGAAAGCTGAGTGGAAGCCAGAACAGGGCATCGTGGAGCTGAAGTCCCCTGCGGTGAGTGCTGCAGAGTGTTTTCAGTACCATCATCTGCTGCCTCACAGATTGCTTAATTTGCTTATTGCAATGGGAGCGAGCCTGGCTGTCAGCAGGGAACAGCCAGAGCCCATCAGAGATTTGTACTCCTGTTCCAGGGGAAGTTCTGGCACACCATGGGGTTCTCAGAACGAGGCAAACAATGTCTGCTGCCCGAGGAAGCTCTGTACCTGCTGGAGTGTGTAAGTAGGGTGAGGGCACTGGGTCCTCACTGACTGGAGGAGCTGTAACAACTGATAGAAGTCTGGTTCTCAAGGGATTGTCTCTTTTAGTGCGTTACTGATGGACCTGTTTGTCCTCAGGCTCTGAGTTCATACCTTGTACTCTCAAGCAGCTTCTCTGTCACTGACAGAATGTGTTTGTTGGATCTGTGGCCCGTTCATTCAGCTTAAGCAGAGATCTTTGGGGCTGCTGCTTGGGATTTCTTTCCAGTATATATGGTAGGAAGAAATATAAATGTGGCAGATAGAGACCATGTTCTCAGTGCTCCTCTGCTTGCAGAAATACTGCTTAGGGCTCTGCTGGAATTCTTTGCTGTAGAGAGAGGGTTTTTTTGTCTCTCCACCAAAGCTTGTTATCAGTAGAATTGGTGCATTGATCTACGGGAAACTTTTATCCCTCAGCAAAACAAACAGATTGTGAGTGTCTGATGCCATCCCTTAAATTCTGGCAGCAAAGGTGGGGCTTTTTTATCCCGGCATTCTGACAAATAGTTTGTAAAGAAACTGATGGCAATAAAAAGTTTTAGTCAGATGCCGAGTACAAAATCCCCCAAAAAGCAGAAACGACCAGTGAGATGCCTTCAGCCTGTGTCACAGAAAAGGTGTGACACCGTTCATCACACATACACAGACACACACTCACACTTTGATCAGAAGGCATGAACTAATTTATTTAGAAAGATCTGGCTATTATATAGTATTTCTACAAAGGCCAGGGATTGGGGGAGAAGGTCGATACCTCTCCCCATCCCATTGGTCAAGACAACAATCTATCAGCTGTCCATATCTCTAAGAACAGGAATGAAAACTTTCCTTGAAACTATGAAAACATTGGCTTTGTTTACGTCAACCAAAGCGTAAGAAAAACCCAAACCGTGAAACTGTGAAACAGAAGAGAAGGCTGAAAAATCAGGGCAACAAAGGTGTGGTTCCTAGGGTTTTTTTTTCTTTATGAGTAAATGCCATCTAAAAAAAAAAACAAAAAGAAGAAAAAAGAGTTATAGCCTAAAACAGCCTCTTGGAGGGTGTTTGCTGTTCCCTGGGAAGTTACCTATGGGATATCTGGGCCTGTAAAAGAAGAAAATGCTTCTGAGGAGGCACCAATTGATGCCCCCTGAAGCTGCTATTCGTTCCTCTGCTCCAGTTCTCAGTTATGCTGGTCATAAGTGTTGCAGCAGCTCTCTTGTTAGAGGGTTGAAATGAGCCAAGACACAGGCTTGTTGTTTATCACAACATGAGTACGGTCCTGTTCTATTCCTCTTTATAGCCTAGCCCTCCNGCTTAGCCATCCTGACTCCAACTGTTCATTGACCCTGGCTGCAGCAAGCTCCTACTGTAGGTTTCCCTTGTAGCCTCTGACTGCTGGTTATTTCCTGCTAAACTATGACTTCACATATTAGCCTGTACACTCTGACTGCAGGCTTTTACCTGGCTAGATTGTGGCTGCAGGTTCCAACAAGAGGCTCTAACTGTAGGCCCAGACTGACCTCACAGCAGTGAGTCTCCTTCCCTAGGATCCTTCTTCATGGTCCTCATGTTCATGATCCTCCATGATGATCCCTTCACCAGCTAACCCACTCCTTTTTATCACACTTAACTTTATTGGCTATAGCTGTGGCTCATCAGGGGCAAGGCTATATTGGGTAATTGACACAGCTGTTACTTATTAGGGACAAGGTCTCTAGTATTCCCTTTTCCTACAATAAGTGCTTTTGTTGTTGTGCTGTGTCCTGAATCACTCAGATCATCGAAGTTCAATTATCTTTTAAAGCAGTGATTATTTTATCAGCTGACTATTTTGCTCCCAGCTGCATCATCCAAACAGATGCAGGAGCTGGAGCAGGAGCTGAGGGTGGGAACTTCTTACCTGGCTGATCAAACCAAGGTATGGGGGAGCTGGGTATGGGAAAGGGACTGTGAGTAGTCCGTGGGGAGAGATAGATACCATGTCATGGAGGGTGCTGGGACCAGCTGTCAGGACCAATGTGAAAGGACTGGTGTTAGCTTACTTGGATTTGTTCTGTGACTCACACCAAGCTTCTGCCCTGCAGGGCTCTGTCCAGCTCTTTTACAGAGATGTGCCCCTGTCAATCCAGGAAGGCTACGAGACCCTGTTGTGCCAGGAGGCAATGAGCCTGTCACATTACCAGGTGTGTTGGGACCTCCAGCTGTTGCAGGAGGATGAAGGCAGAAAGCCCAGCCTCTGCCACGCAAGCTCTTCCAGTGGCTGGAAGCAGGGTAGGATGATCTGGGAGGGAAGGGAGGGAAGTAATTCTCAGTTATTCCCACTCACCTTCTTCCAGATGTTCGGTTCCTGTTTCCCCACCTTTGCTTTGGGTCCTAACCCTGGCATTTTTTCCTCTGCCAGTGCTATACTGTGTTCACTCAGTCATAGTGGCACTGAAGTAAATTGTGTGTGTTTATGGCTGTCATTTAACCTTCTTGCTTTCCTTTGCTCTAAGGTGTTCAGCCACTTGAAGCAACTGGGTTATATTGTACTGAGATTCGACCCCAGGTAACCAACTTTTCCTTCCTGTGCTGCTTTCTCCTTTCTGAAGACCCTGAGACTCTCTGAACCCACTATCCGGCCCCAGGGAATGGCAGAGAAGAGGACTTTGGCCCCGCATTCCACCTCTTGGGAGGATTAAAGGCTAAAAGTGGCAGTCTACCCTTCCTTGCTCCTTCCTCCCTAGGAGGTGATTGGGAACATGAAATGGGGCATGAACTGAGGGCCATCTTGGTCCCACTTGGGGGCATTTTCTGTGCCTTTGGTTGCTGTATCCTGGAGGCTGAGCAGAAGGTAGTTCCACTATCTCACCGTGCTCTCAGCCTCTGTGTTGGTCTCTCCTTCCAGCACTGTTCCATCTCCCTACGAGAGGCAGCTGAACTTGGAAAGTCACTGCAAGAGCTCTGGGAAACACCATCGCAAGAGGAGGAGGAGTTCCAGCCCCCAGTAAGGATGTGGCCCAAAGCCTTCTCCCATCCTCTTCAGGCCATGCTGGCTCAGGAACAGCTGCTTTGCTGCAGTGTTCTCAGGCCTTCCTGCTGGGGGTGACCTTGGCACAGTTACTCTTGGCTGTCCCCAAGCGGTGCAGCACTTTGCAGTGTTCCCTTTTGTCACCTGTGTGCTTCATGCCAGGGCTAAGAGGGGCAAATTGCCCCCAGGTCCCCTGACCATGGTGCTGAGATGCCACAAGAGAAGGGTAGAGAGGTCAGGGCAAAAGGAACACGTCAGGTGCCTCCTCCTACTTTTTTAGTAGGAGCACACCTACCACAATGCTCATCTTGCACTTATCCACTTCCATAGTCCAACTTACCTGCCAAGACTCAGCATCAGAGAGCAGAGTTGCATCCTGGGGTTTGCATGTGTCCAAAACATCACTACAAACTGACAATGAGTAATTTTGCTCCTAATTCTGACACTTCCCAGGAGGTGGCGTCAGCGTTTCAGAAACGGGGAGGACGAGGCTGGAGAGTCTCTTTTGACAGTAAATCAGTTCCTGAGGAGTTGTGGAATTGTAGGAACTGGGAGATTAAACTGCTAGTCTAAGAACTGCCCCATCTTCTCTGGAATCAGGGTCTGAATCTCACTCCAGCAAGAGGTGCTGGCAGGCAGGTTTCTGCTTGGCCTGTGCTGCTTTGGCTGAAGTCCATCATGTTTGCAATGGAGGTCTTTGGGTCAATGTCTGGGGTGTGGACCTGGCATGACAGGTTGGGAATATTGTCTATACAAATCAAGGCTGGGATTCTCTTGGACGTTGAAGTCAAACCTCATGCAGGACTTCTCAGAAGTCTGTTCTGCCTTTGGCATTCACTGTTTAGTTTTGACCTGCTTTTCTCTTTTCTCATTTGTCTCACAAACAAGAAGGTTGTTGTCAAGGGTTTGCAGACCTGTCTGGGGGTTTCTGCCATCTTTGCTGTCCTTTCTTCAGGCTTGGCAGATTGCATTCTTCCTGTTAGCAGGGAGCAAGCAGGATTTAAAGGAAAGAAAGTTCTACCACATGCTCTCCCTGATTTTTTTTACTGTTCCTTTGTCTTTAGGTTGCATGAGAAGAAACATAAAGTATATGAAGACCTTCCAGAAGCTGAAGGGACCTCCAGCAAAGATGGAGGTGACTATGGAGACTCCATTCCCATGGATGAAAAGTCTTTGTTAGTGCAGCCAAAGGAATCAGATACTGGCAGTGCAGAGGGGGAGTCAATGCCAGTTCCTCATGATACAGGACAAAAGGACTCTTTGAGCTTCTCCAGCAGACAGGCTGGAGACCTCAAGGAGGGCAGCACTGGCACCTATGCATCCCGCTGGGATTTTACCACCATCACCTTCCCCAACGTGGCCTCAGACCAGCCATGCACACATCTGCCTTCCCCTGACAACAGGCTCCTGCCAGAGAACGTGCTGGGCAGGGAGGTGGATGTAGCTTCCTGGTGCACACGGATCAACCAGAAACAGGAGAAGCTGTCGCGGAAGGAGAGGAGGCTGCGGGAGAGGGAGAGCAGGTACAAGTGCAGTGTCAATGCCGACCAGGAGGTGAGGCGCTGCTCCAACTGGCAGGAGTACAAAGCCCTCTTGGAGCAGAGGAGACAGCAGAGGGTTTGGAAACGACCGTCACACCTCTGGGACCAAGCTGTCACACCGCTGCTGCGGCCAGAAGAAGTGACCTCGCCAGGTAGTGGCTCTGGGAACTTGACAGGGACCATTTTCTCTCTCCCAGCTCTGAGAAAGAGTGCCTGGTATGCAGCAGCAAAAGGGACTGACATGGAGAAGCTGAACATCACTTTCGGGGACAGTACTTTGGGCAGGAGACTCTTTCTATAGCACACTCAAGTGCCAGGATAAACAGGGCCTTGGGAGGGCTTCTAATCCATTCCCCATGTCCTGCTGTATTGCAGTCCTTCCTGCTGGGCTGTTAGGCATGTGCAGTCAGGGCCAGCAAGATGCAAAGCAACTGCAGAGTGTCTGGGCTGTGTGCTGGGAGGAGATGAGGAAGTTGAGGTCTTTGAAGTAGCCAGTGGTGACTGTGGAGCTGCCAGCCATTGTCAGAGGAGGAAGGCTCGTGGGTGGTGTGGAGTGCTTCGAGTGCCCTGGGAGAGAAATTGCTGGTCTGATCCTTTCCTGTTCCTTCTCCTTCCAGCTGCGCTCCTCGAGCAGATCAGTGTGCTGCAGCCCTCCCACATCCTGGATGGAGCCTCCCGGTTAGTATCCAGCCAGTCAGCTTGGAGCTGTTGGGGAGTGGGGAGTGTCTTGTCACTGTCTCTGCTTGTGAGGTCTGTGAGGTGCTCCCAGCAGCAGTTTGGGAGCTGCCTCACATCCAGGGTGCCAAGAGAATCCAGTGCTCTGCTCCATGACCCCTTGCATCTCTAGTGTGGGGGTGACATTTCCATGAGCTACTAGGTCCTGCAGCAAAAGAACCAGGGCTTTCCAGACCAATTAAAACAGCAGGATTCCTCTTTTATCCTGCCCTTCCCTCTCTGCACCCCAGGAAGGTATCTCCTCCAGAGGTTTGATTTGGTTTTACCTGTGCCTCATCCCCGGAATGTGCTGCCATTCCTGCTTCAGTGGTTACAAAACCTTGGCTTTGGGACTTTGGTTTCTGCTCCTGCCTCAGAGTCTGTGTGGTGCTTGTGTACAGTCCCTGCAGTGCTTTGCTCCTGCCTTTGTTAGTGCTGCTTCTTGTGAGGGTGTGGGGTAGATATGTGAGCAGAAATCTTGCTGTGGTCTGACTACAGGAAAGCTCTGGAAAGTAATTAAAACAGTTGCAGGGTCGGTTCTTTGAGGGGTGAAGCCTTTCAAGGGACCCAAACTAGTCAAAACTAGACCAAACTAAAGGGAGTTTTTGCTCCTTCTTTTCTCTGCTGTACCCGTACCCTGCAGTGTTTCGATCCCATACCTGTGTGGGTGTGTTCCCCTGCAGGCTGCAGGAGGACCCAGAGGCCATGAAGATAGACTTCAACGTGTATCAAGCAGATGCTGTATCCAAGTTTAAGAAGACAAACCCTGGGAAGCCCCATGTCAGGATGTGTGTTCGGAGGTACCCCTGAGTCTTGTGCTGTTTCTGAAACTTCGCAGTTGTTGTTCTGGAAACGAAGTCCAGATCTAATGATCTGTAAATGACCCAGCATTTTGTGAGCTTTACAGATCATCAGAATGTCTCCCTTGAGGGTGGTCCAGCTCAGGATTTTTTTTTCTTTCAGTTCCTCCTCCTTTGTTGGAGGCTGTGGCTGACAGTTCCCCCCATCCCCCCACCCTTGCACTCAACCCACACTATTTGGTCATCTGGTTGCTGCTCCTTGAATTACTGAGTTACTGGGAGTCAGGAGAAAGAAGCCACAGCTTTTATGCAATGCTTGTGAAATTCGGGTAGAAGCCAGTGCTGCAGGAGCTGAATCCTCAGTCAGTGGAGATTACTGTGGATTTCTGCAGAGAGGAACCTCCCCAGAGTTTGCTACAGGCTCTGAGCCACGGGTTCAGTATTTTGATCTTTGTCAAGTGTAATGTCAAGATTACTAAGAACAGAGGGTAGGTGTCCCCTTTCTTGCTGGATCCAGAACCTGATACTTAAACTCCATAGCTAAGTACAAAGTTCAGTTTCTGCCTTTTCTCATTTTGCTTTACTAAAACTGTCCCTCTGCTCTCTGCAGCTGTAGTAGACAGAGCAAGGAAGGTGGTAATGCAGTTTTACTAAGGTATGTCATGAGCCAGTAGGATGATCCTTGTTGCATAAATATTTTCCTTGGTGAGCAAACAGACTCTGCAGAATTAAAAGGAGGGAAAAGCAGGTCAGGTGTTGATCCCAGCAACCTAAAGATCTTCCCAGCACAAAGGTATTAAAATTGCAGTGGATTGGCCATTTGCCAATATCCCTGTGAGCCGCATCTAATAGGCATAGCATGGAGCAGTGTGCAGTTATCCTTGTTTTTGGCAAAGGACTCAACAGATCCCAGTTCCCGGCATGCTGGGTACTCACTCTCAGGGCTGGCAGCCTCCTGCTTGAATGGGTGGGGAGGATCACTACCAGCTCCTCAGGCCAAAGGGAGCTGTTGTGATGGCTGGCCAGGACAGCTTTGCCTCAGTGTTCCTCTTGCTTGGAGAACAAACAGGATGTTGTTTTCTCTCTGTAGCTTTGATGAGCAGATCCCATCCCTGCGGGCTTTGAAGCAGGTGACGTATCTGAGTGGGGACGTCCCGCTGGTGTTTGCTCTGGTGGATCATGGAGAAATCACCTTCTATTCACTGAAGGAGTTCAAGCTGCCCATTGATGTTAATCACTGAAGTTGCTGTCACTTGCAGAAATGGGATGAGATAAAGGGAGGAGCTTTACTCAGGAGTTGTTTTCCTGATTAATGAAATATTACAGAAAACAGCCTGTGATAACTGGAACCTTGGGAAGTTGGCCACTTTATTGGCTGTTACAGACTTCACCCACCCAAATGGCTCAAGCATAATGTGTAATTTACAGCACACAAGCGTGTTTGGCTTAGCTGGCATTTCTGTGGCTGGAGTACACACAGCTTTGTTCTTGAAGCCAGTGGCTCTCCAGGCTTTCACCTCACAGACCACCAGCCTGCCTTTCCTGAGTCATCTTTTGCTGACTGTGGACCATTAGAAAACACTTCGCTGGTGATTCTTTTGACACATGTAAAGAACCACTGTGCTACACCAATGGAATAGTTGGGAGTGTCACTGAGGTCAGTCAGGGATGGAATAAGCTGATCAGTGCTCGTGTCCTGAGCCTCTGTCATTCAGCTGTGCCAACAACCATCAGATCAGATTCTGGTCTGAAAAAGGCACAGCCAAAAACTCAGTCACCTGGAGGAATGTTTCCAGACACTTCAGAGCAGGAAACTGTGCCTTGAACACAATTTCATCAGCCAGAGGTCACAGAAAGCCCCAGAGCATTGCAGACAGCATTGCAGGCAGCTTGGCCTCCTGCAGCAGCTGTGCTGAGATGCATTTTGGCCACACAGTATTAAGCCATACTAAAATTTGACCACCACTATCAGCACACTGCATCTGACAGTCTCACCAGGGCAGAACTGCAGCCCCTGTCTTTCACCCCAACATCCTCCTTCTGGCTGTGGATCTTTGTTATTTCTCTTGCACGTGGGAGGTCCCTGAGTAAAGAAAAAAGCTACAAATTCCTGATGAGACTTCCAATCTGCTCTCCACCAGGATATCTAGATACCAAATTTGCTTTAGCCTCTATGCCAAAAGTGCCAGGTGCCTGAAGGTCTGCTCAGTAGGTGGAAGTGAGCTAAGCATGGCTGTGTTTGATATCAAAGTTTTCAGAACTGTAATAACAACTGGTTTTGATGTGTTTTATTTGGTATTTTTTAATTCCTTTTGGAGATGTGGAGAAGGCTAAGCAATAAAATAAAATCCTTTTCCAACGATGCAAGCTCATTGGTGTGGTTCTTAATTCCCCTAGAAATTTTAAGTTTTGCAGAGGGAGACTGTGGAGGTTACCAGCAGCAGCTGGTGAATGCCTGCTCAAGGTCATACAGCCCTGTGGCTGTGTAACCCTGGTAACCCTGCTCCTACGCCGTCTGTGCTTGGCTGCAGCCGCTGCCCTGTTCCCGGGGAGGGCAGCGTGACTCAGAGCCTGGAGGTGTCCCTACATCCGCCTGCGGTTCCTGTCGGCACACGACACCTCTTCCTTGTTCATTTTCCTCCTGCGTGGTTAAAGGTATCGTAGCCCAGGGTGCCGGGGCTCTGCTGCCAGCGCCTGCTCCTGTTTCACACACACACGCGCCAGTTACCAGATGCTGGAAGCCGGCAGGGCTCTCCTGAGGTGAGGGTCTGACGGCTCCTCCCACGCTCCCTCCCCTTCCTCTTCCTTCCAGCAGTGCTTTGGCTCTGATAGTTCTCCTTAAAGCCGGGGTTGGCAGCCCCAGCTGCCCTCAGCATTCTCCCAGACTGTTTTACAGATTAAAGGCTGTGGGAAGGGAGTTTCTAAGAACAGGCGCAGCCAGGAGAGCTCCAGCCTGACCCACAGGGCTCATGTTTGTCCTGGAATTAGGTCAAACTCACTCCTGTTGATTTCAATCAGTTTCATATCCTTATGGCAAGGTGGAATTGTATCGATAAACTCTACGAGAGCCACCCAGTGAGTTTCGCTGGGGCAGAGACTCCCTGATTCAGCACAAGACAATTACAATTTAATAACCACTGCAGGGAGGATTGAGAAACTGGCTGCTTTGCTCAGCACCATAACATCTGATGGTGCCTTTACCCACCCCAGAAAAGGAGCATGATCCAGACTGGTACCACTGCTCGTACCACCACAATTTTGGCCTGTGATGCAGATCAGCTGAGCATTGCAAGAAGATGAGGGAACTGAATATTTATTGAAAAACATCACTTTTGGAAACGTGAGTGAAATACTGTTACTGGACCCTTGTCAGAGGTAATTTCAAGTTTTTGCACGGATGCAGAATGGACAGACCTTGCCCTGCCATTGCCCTCTACATACATACAGCTTCCTTGTCCATCTGCTGTTCCATGCAGCAGAACGCGGGCTGGCTGCTGCCGGGCTGTGCAGCGAGACTTGTGTTTGTCTCTCTAGCGAAGGCTCCGACTTTTTGTAAAGTCTGTCTATTTTCCCAGGCAAGGCTGTGAATGTTGGGAGCCTCGCGGGGCTGGAGCCGGGAGGAAGGGCCCTGGAGCCCGGCCCCGGAGCCTGCTTTGCCGGCCACATTTCCCCACTGCCCATTCCTGGCCTTTTCCCGGGCCGCCTCTCCCGGTGCCAGGTGCCCGCGCTCCCCGAGTCGCGCGGTGCCGTTCCCTGATTGGCTGCAGCGAGAGCGCTACTGAATTATTCATGAGCGCGCT
>WBMY01011086.1:148628-356750 GCA_013397315.1 Donacobius atricapilla
GCCGGTCTCCAGTGCTGCCGCTGACTCCAAGCAGCGGGTCTTGGAGGACACAAGAACAAGAACTGTAGTCGCTTCTACTCCCTCGGGATATTCTGTTAGCATTTTCTCTATCACTTTTTTTTTTCTTTTCTTTCCTATGCCCGTATTAAATGCATCTTGTCACTATTCGTGTTTTTTCTTTCCCCTTCCCAAAGCTGTGAGAACTTGCTGGATGAAGGAGCATGTTACTTACAGCAGGCAGCAAACAGGTGCAATAAAATGGTGAAACAAGTTGTTCAGCCTTTGTCTCAGGTTGCCCTTCACTGTGCCATGGGAACAGGCTGTTGCTGGTATCTCCCCTCCTGGTGCTGAGGCTTAACCTTGGCATTGGAGAGACCTTTGCGTGTTTGTGTTTAGTGTTGATGGTGTAGAGCAGTTGAATCAGACTCCCAGGTCTGTGTTTCTGCAGCCAGTGGCACAAAGCTTGTACTGGTGTGGGGATAGTGACAGGACAGGGGGACAGCTCCACAGAGACGGTAGAAGTAAAAGTTGTCCGTTGTCATGTCTTTACTTGATGGGGAATTCGCTCTTCGTAGTCATATGAGGGCACTTCAGTCAACTGGAATATCAGGCTTTACCAAGTCCCAGCTGAAGATGTGTGCCCAGAGCAGCTGCCTGGTGAGCTTAGCTTTGATTCGGGAAGCTGGTGCTTCTGGCAAGTGGAATGCAAAGTGCTGGTACTTCCCAAGGCTCCCCCGTGCATCCTGGCACGTTTCTTGTAGGGATAGATTGGCCCATGGAGGAGATGAGGATGATCTGTGCCAGTAGCGAGCACTCCCTAATCCTGCTCAGTGCTGCTTGTAGCCTGTCAAGGGCTCTATATAGTTCATGGTATTGGAAAGGGAGGAGGATTCTCAAACAACTTCATAGGATGGTGCTGAGGAATGTCTTTTATTTGGTTTTGAACAAATTGCATCTGCTATAACAGCTGACCAAAGAGAAGTACTGGAGGAGTTAAACCAGTTGAGAACCCTTTATCTGCCAGTGGCCTTCTGGCATGGTAACGTAATTATTCTTGCGAATTGCTTTTGCAAGAGGTGTGTCTTTTCTGACACAAAGGCTTGAGAAATGTCAAAGAACAAGGGAGGTTTTAAACATACGTCTTGCAGTTAATACATGGCAATAAAAGTATATGATACTGCTAGTACTGTCGTCTTTCTTTAAAATACCTAAGGAGGCACTGTTTTGGTGTGTGTGCAGAAATTGTGTGGAAACTCCAGTTCTCATATAAAAGTTTCTCATAGCTGGATCTCTTTGTGTTGCTTTATGAAGCAAATGCATTTGCGGTTTGCTCCATTGACCCACTGTGTGTAAAGTGCTGCTCCGAAGTTACAAGCCACTTCTCTGTTTGATTCACGCTTTTTAGCAAAGCCTACAAAGGGTTTTGCATCATGGGCAATAATGTTGTTCAGTGCAAAGACTTTGTTCTGTAGCATTTTGAAACTTTGTGTTGTCATGCCCCCATGACAAGCAGAACACAATAGGAGTCATAATGACACACAAGGTTTGCACAATTCCCAAATTCATTGCAGGTGGGCAGTTCCTGGTAACTAAGCACAAGGCTGTTGGAAGTATATGAGCTTGCCTGAGTTGTGTGATGAGTTCTCAATTATTTTCAAAGAGTTCTTGGAGAATCAGTGTCTGATATTTTATTTAATATTGTTTGTGTCTTGGGAGGGCAGCCACCTGCATGTCGTGTTGCCACAGTCTGTTCAGTTGTTCATTTCACTGTCTGTCTCTCCAGGTTCACGGAATTAAATTCTTTTTAGAGGATTTTTTGGATTCCCTCTCTGACTACCGCACGCAAGGTGCAGCTGAACACTCTCCTGTGTATGAAACTGCAAGTGCTGGGGGGTAGCAGTGGCTCAGCAGTTGTGTAAGGGAGATCTCTGCATGGTCTCATTAAACTGAGATTAATGTTAGAGCATCTTCCTTCTCCTGGGAAAATGAGACACACTTCTCTCTGTGTACTACAACTGCTTCTTCCCTTGCTTTAGCTGTTCTGCTTGGCTTGTGCTTTCTTCTTGAGTATCTGCCTTGACAGTGTGTCACAGTCAAGCAGGGTGGTAGAGATGAGCAGTTAAAGAATAGCTCAGGCTCGTTTCCTTGATTTCAAGCTAAAATTGTTCTTAAACTTGTCCTTTCACGGTGAGTCATGGCACCTGTAATTGATAAATGTGACAAATGTGGTATTTAAGTGATACTTTGCTCAGTTCTGTTGGTGTGAGATCACTGGTGCTAAGGAAGAGCTTTTTGCTGTGCAGCTGACCCAGCCTCTGTTCTCTTGCTGCTGACTGTGTTGGTAACAGTAACAAGGCAGACTCCTGGGTGCAGGAGAGAACCTGGTTCAGACAAGGCCATGGTAGTGATGGTTTGTTATAGAAGCACCAACTGCCTGGAGTTTGAACGAAGCTGCTTGATAAGGCCTCTTTTATTTTAGCAGGGCTGATAAAGTGTTATCAGCTGCATAGGTAGAAGTTCTCCCTTTAAGGACCTGTAAGCAGGAAGGAGTGTTGAGGAAGGAATGAGAAGGAGACCTAAATCAAGGCAGGATTTAAGAGTTCTTGAGATACTTGCTGGCATTTTGAAAAGAAAGCTCTTGGACTGTGTCCCATTGAAAACCTGTTCAAGTTGAGTAAAGGTTGCCAAGGAAGCACACAGATGGTACCTTGCAACTCTGCTACGTGAGCAAAATAAACTCATTATAGGTATGTTTTTGTTGTGGGGTTCACTTGAGACTACATCCACACTTAATACTGCCTACGTAGTAAAAACTTCTGACCTGGGCTTCCTCTTCTTGCAAGACTGGATTAACTTGTGTGATTGGGACTTAAAACATTTTGGCTGGAAATTCCACTCTCATGGGAGGACATAAGGAAAAAATGCAACAAATTTCTGCACAGGGTAGTTCCCTGCCAGCCTGTGCCAAGCTGATGGAGAAAATGATGGAGAGTATCTCAGCAAGCTGTGCACGGGCTCCAAGATACATTGCTGTGTACAGAAGCAAGGATGCCAAAGGAAAACATGGAGTTCTGGATTGGTGACAGCAGTGAGGAACAATTAATGCTGCTCCTGGGAAGGAGCATTTGTCCTTCTGTATTGAGTATGGGTTCACACACTACGTTTCACTGCATCTGAACTGAATGGAGCTGAGTAAGGAAGACAGGATGCAATCTGGTTGTGATGTTAAACTGCTCCTTAGTCTCTGATTGGAAACAGGGTATCTTCCCACTTGTGCTTTCATTGCCTTTCTATATGAATAGTGAGGAGATTTTGCTTTGTGTCTGGATCTAATCCAATGAGGTGAAAAAGGGGACGTTACTGTATTTAGCTGAGCATTCAGGTAAGGAAGCAGCAGGAGTTTGATGTTTAGGGCGCTCTGAGCTCTGCTGTCAGGTGTCCCATGTCCTGAGTACCAGCAAGAATTCAGTTGGCTCAGCCTTGGGCTATTGTTGCCTCTAAACAGCTGCCCTCAGTGCATCTTAAAAGAAGAGAATGTTGCACATAGTTTCTGGCAAAAGACTTGTCTTTGAAAGCCTAAAGAATTGTTTCCCTGGAAAATAAGAACATTGGATACATGCAGACCTGGCATAGCTTCAGAGGCTACTGAAGAATTCGTCTCTGGCTACTGGTAGCCACAACTGTTACCAGATGGTTGTAAATGCTGACTGGCAGGCAATCGCAGAGCACATGGGGCTCGAGTTTTATGTAAGACTCCAAAGGTGTGTGGGAGAGAAAGTGGCCTGCTAAAATGTAAATGTGCATCTGGAAGATAAGATTATACAGATTGTGGAATCTATTTCTAGAATTGGAAGAGATACTTGCTTATTGTACTAAAACCAAAATTCTTCTCTTTGATAAGAGCCTTGTAAACTTGTGATAATAACTCTGCTTGGACAACCCGTGCTGCAGTGGATGCTATTCCTTTTTTGCCTTTGTTCAAAACTGCTTGTCCTCTCATCCTCTTCCATACTGTGACACTCAAAGGTTCTTTGGTCAGAAAGGAGCTCTGATACCAGTCTGAGAGGTGACTTTTGTAGCTTGCCTTCTCTGATCCACTCAGCCCTTCAGGGTGATGGTTTTTCAAGTGAGTTACTGTGCAGTTCAGAACTACTACACTTCTTAGGCTGTTGAACAAGTTGTTGTGGGCTGGAGTGTGAATGCTGGAGCTCTTGCATAAGGCTCCAACAGCATGCTTCAGGATGCCATTAATATTTCAGGACAAAACATTCTAGGAAGTTTTTAAATGTAAAGTTGTGCCTCTCTCAAATCAAGTCCCCTCTTTGCTCCTAACACTGAGTTTGTCTCTGCTGGCACAGCTGAGGTCTTTTGTTCTAAAGTGGTGAGGGTAATTAGTAGAGTTTCTCTGTGGGTTTGCCTCGTTTAACAGGTCCAGGATATTGATTGACAGTGGGAAAGGGCACGTCTCCTTGGCACTTTCCTTTCCTTGTCTGGCTAAGGGCAAGTTGGGTGTTATACATGGGTGTGATACGCTCTCCTTTCATTGCACAGCACCTTGTCACTGCTCTGTAACTTTTGCTAACTTAAAGTGAATGTAGCTTTGTGAAAATATGTCCCTCTCTCAGGGATGTCTAATAAAAGAAGACTTATGATCTGACATTGTTTTTGAAATTTCAGTTGAGGTGCTAAATCATTGTAGAAGGATTTACTTTCCAAGTAAACAACACTTCTATTCTTCCTCTCTTTTCTGAGGTCCTCATATATTTGTTTCTGTGCACATTCTTCACGCCTGCATGTCCTGGTGACCCACAAACACAGACATCTGTAGCTGCCCTGCTCAGAGCCAATTTTTCTGTGGTGATTGGTGCTGCCAGTGATTCTAGGTGACTGGAATGTCACATAGGTGACATATTCCAGTCACCTAGATCCTAGTAATTCTAGGGACTAAGTGACTCAGGTTATTGATCCTCGCGTGATCCTCTGGTCCTCTGAACCAGGGCTGCATTGTAGGCCTTTGGTGAACTCAGAGCAGTGCTGCACAGGTGGCTGGAGATGTTGGAGTGAGAGCAGGAAAGGTAAAAGGTCAGTAGTGCAAGAAAGAGATACAAGTTCAAGCTCCCGGAGTTTCTAAAGTGGGTTCTCAAAATATGCCTGTGGAGCATCCTGTTTATCACACCATTTCCTTCTTTTGGACCTTCACAGCTGGTGCAAGGCCTTGCTGGGAACTCTTTGAAAAACAACTCAAGCTCCTCAGGAGTGGCTTCTTTAGGTTATTATCCAAAGGCCATTGTTACTGGCAGGAGCACAGAAGCAGCCGCCCTGTTTCCAGCTGTGCTATTCCCATTTACACAGGTGTGAAAGCTCCTCCCCTCACTCAACTCCAGCCCCACTATTTGAAGGGTTTGAGGCCCTCTGTTCACTTGTCAGTTCCTTTGGTGCTGCTGGTCCCTCTCTTTCTCATGCAACATCAGCCCCCTACTCCCCTCCTTGCTGTAGGTGTGTATGAACCTCTTCTGACCATGTATAATATCCATTCTCATCCTTCATTGCACCTGAGAAGTCCTGGCCCCCACTGCACATGTGTGTCATGTACAGAGTAGCTGGCAAATTGCTCCCTGTCCAGCAAATGATAATAAAATACTGAGTGAAATGTCTGTAAACTGCAGCCTGTGAGAGATGGCCAGGACAGGCAGGAGCACTAACACCAGGGTAAGTTGTCAGGATGTGAATTCAAGCCTTTGCTCTTGAGTTGGCAGGGTTTTACTTGTCACTTAGTACCTCTGTAGAGGGGAGATGTGACAGCCTCCTGAGCTGTAGAGAGTAGGAAGCTGGAACCTGGGATTCCCGATGTGATGGCTGGCTTTTGGGTCAGGTCTGATTTGTCCTGCTTGGATCCTGTGAGAGACCGGGCACTGGGACACCCACTTTGTGCTTCAGCTGCACAGTGAATTGCAGGTGCGAAATTCCCTTCCCCTACCCCCACCTCGAGCAGGGAGTTCAGCTTGATATTTTACAAAAGCAAGTTAATAATTAATGCAGCTCCCCTGCAGGCAGCGCAGCGCCCTTTCTGCCGTGCCCATGGAGAGACCTGAAAATGGGATTCTTTCTCTCTTTGGCTCAATAGCTGGAGGTTACCTGGGGTGAAAACTGATGCTAGTCAATAATGCCTGAGCCTGGGAGCTGGCCTTTAGGTTGGGTTTGTCTCAATGTTTATGCAAATGCCGCAGTTTTGCCTTTTCTTTGCATAAGGTCAGCTCAAGGGATCGCAAAATGGCCAAGTGCAAACCCCTTTTTAGAATCCTCTTGTTTTGTCTGTACTAGTTTGCTTTATCAACGTGAAAATGGAATTGTGAAGTGCTGCACCAGAGAGCTGTGCTAGACTCGTATCAGGTTTTAGTCACTCGATAGTGATGTTGTCTCAGTCTGCTCTGGCTGATTTGTTACCTGCTAAACCAAAATAAATAACCTACTTCTGCCTGCTTTCTGCTCAGGCTGCTTTTGTTCATATAGGCTTTTCTTTTCTATTTTGTTAGGATTTTTGTTGCCAAGATACAACAGCAAGGAAGATGAGAAGGTTCTTAAGACCAGGACACGATCCCGTGCGAGAGAGGCTCAAACGCGACCTTTTCCAGTTTAACAAGGTACGGGGCTTTCCTCAGACTTCGAGGCAAATCTATCCTGAGCCACTGCATCCTTCAAAAGGAGGGATAAACTACTTGAGTGCGGGTGGAAGAGTTAAATTTAGGAGAGATACTGGTTTGTTCTCTTTTTCAGTTCTGTCCTTTTCTCCCCAAAGTGTGCCTGAGTAGTTTCCTATAAGCTCCTGGGCGTGTTCTCAATTCTATCTCGCCTTTTTTAGTAGGAAGGATATTGTGATGCTGTTGAGTGGCACTTACTGAAAGAAGAGATCTTCACAGCAGCTTTTCTATCCTCTGAGTGGTCTACCACTTGTCCTGCTGTGTGCTGGAACTGTTTCTGTTATAGGTAGTCCTTGTTAGGAAAATAAACATTTTTCTAAAGATATACATAAGCTACAGCTTGTGATGCAGCTGAAGCCAGAGTTCTTTGTCCCTGATTATACTTTGGATTTACAAGTGTACCCCTGCTTTTAAATGTGCATTTAAAAGGCTGTGATAGCTCCTAGGCTGCACAATGGCCATTAATAATGAGTTTACTCTTATCTTAGTCTGAATCTGTTTCTAGGTTTTTTTCCTTCCCTCTATGAAGAAGAAATGGCAATGGCTGTGCTATATATCCAGCACTCTGGGCCTTTTTCTTTTGAGCTCTGGCCAGGAGCATAGTGCTTTTATCTTTGAAAATGCGTAATATTTAATCATGGCTAGGGTAATAGCTACTTACACTTTCTTTAGGGAGCAGAAATATATTTGTAGGTTTTGTGTTTCCAAGGTTTAAATGGAATTTTGCTGAAAAGTGTAATGGATAAATAAACTCAGCCTAGGAAATAACCTTCTTGATTTATTAGAATTGTAGGGTAGATGGATACTTGAAGTAGAACTGTGGATATTTGAGATAAATGATTTAATGTAATTGGTACCAAGCAGCACCAATTCCATGCATCCCTCCCTACCATTGGGGAGACAAAGGAACTCAAGAGAGCTTCGGGTCTGTTTTCTGCCTGCTACCACCAGGAAATCCTAGTGCAGATGCAGTAATAAAATCAGTGAATGCAGACCAGGTTCGAGTTGATTGCATCTAGCTAAATACAATGTCAGCTTCAGAAAAGATGTCCCAGGGATGTGTCAGAGCTTCTTATAAGCATTTAAAATTATATATACCTTGGAAAAACTTTGCTATTTTAGGGATGACTCTTTCTTGAATATGCCTTTCTCTTATGAGAATGTTTGGCTAAGCTTTACCTGCTAGAGACACACTGATTTGGATAATGCAAAACAGGGTTGAAAGAGCGAGCTTTTGCAACAGAGGGAAACTTCTAAATATATTAGAAGCTGACATCAGGATTTGTGACTCCCTTTGATTCAGTCCTGAAGGTAAATGACATCTTGTTTCTAGGGAGACAACTACTTTGGACACTTCCTGATGGTTTACTCTCATTAACAGCTTTGTAATTAAAGGCCTTGTAAAATACATTTGCACCTTTAAGCCACAGTAACTTGCTCTTTTTTAATAGGAATCAGAAGGGAATGAACATGATACCAGAATCTTTTACACTCTGCTTTTTTCTTGCATAAAAGTGAGATTTTTTTTTTGCCAAGTATTGTGTCTCTCATTCCAGTATTTCCAGAGGTAATGGGTCATTTTAAAGCTTCTACCCTTTGATCCAGTCAACATCTACTCACAGCTAGGTAGACTGAGAAAATCTGGGAAAGTCAGACTTTAATTCTGAGCTGTTGAAGGTTGTGGCTTCAAGGAGCCAAGAATCATAGTGCTTTGTGCGCCAAGGCTGTCTTGGTCTAATGTGCTATTAGAGCAAGCACATTAGTGCTGGTAAGCAGGTTTTTAAACACTTGTTATTTGAGGTCTTTGAAAGACTTCTGGTTAAGAACTTGCTTGGGAAATATTTAGTGGGCCTGTAAAGTTGCTGATCAGAGAAATTGCATGGTGGATTTTCGCTTCTTTAGTGTGTGATGCAGGTCATGACTAAAGGCAAGGTCTGTGCCTTAAAAGTGCTGGGGATTCCTGCCCTCATTTTACACTGAAGTTGAATATAAATGCATGATACCACACAGATTTAGTGTTAGTGTAGTGGAATGTATTTGACCATGCTTACCTAGAATGGACTTCTATTTGGAAAGTCAGTTTAATTGGTGGTGGTGGATTTTTTGTTTGTTTGTTTACTCTGTCACGTATAAATAGACTCTGATCTTCTGACTGCTTCTCTCTTGCATTTCTGTTTTGTATAAGAGGTGGTTCAGATGGTTTTAGAGAACTGATTGATGACTGGACTAGTGCTTCAAACTGTCTTCAAAGTTGTGTTTGTTTCAAAAAACACCTTCCTAAATTCTGCTAGTCACTTAGCTTTGTATATCTGTTTCTCTGTATGAGTAAGAACTTCCCATACTTGTGTGTACCTGTTGCAAGAATCTGTTTTTAGCTCAGTGGATAGAATGAAGGGTAAGGTATGTGGACTTGGCAGTCTACTTCTTTGAGTTTATCCTGCTTTTGGAAATAGTATTTGGATGCCTTTGGCTCAGTCCAAGCCCTGCAGAAGAAACATGTTCAGGCTGGCATTGTCAGACTAAAAGATGGGTAACACACAGGTGAACCGGCCTGTCTTACAGCTGAATGTTACCCAACTTGGGAGCACTGTTTAATATATGGCTTCATGTTTTTTCCCATTTTCAGCCTTCCTGCCCCTTTGCGGATGGATGTGATGGAGAGCTTACCTGAAATCTGTATTAGTGTCTAAGCAAAGTGGAGTTAGCACAACAAGCTTCATTGTTTCTTCAAAAGATGAAATAACAAAGGGACAGGGCTTGTATTGCCTGTGGTTGGGTTTCTCTTTTCTCTGCTTTATTGTCATAAAACAATCTAAGAGGAGAAGCAGAGACAAGTGAAAGGAGGAAGACAGAGCTGAATTTTATCGGCACAGCTTTAGCGTGGGCTGGGAACAACTGTTCAGTTTGGTCACATTTTTCCTGCAGTAAATATGACTGACATGAAGCATTTCTGTCAGTACTGCTGACACCAGGCTTGCTTGAGTCTGACAAGTCTGTGGAGAATGAAAAAAAGCTCCTACCTTTCCCTGTAGAAACAAAGGCCCTTTTGAGAAGGAGGGCAAATTGTGGGCACTCCAGTTTCTTATTTCAGCTCTGCTGAAAGGCTCCATTGTAACCTCTGCTTCGTCCTGCCCCCCTCTCTCCCCCTTACCGCGTTTACCTGCTGGGCAGGTGAAAGGATTGGCTGATGAAAGCTGCCGAGGGGAGGGAAGGAGGGCAGCCCAACGCTGCCTTGATGTGATTTAACAACTGGGTGCAAATAAGTGCAAGGAAAAGATCTGGGTAATCAGGACAGTGAGTGTGAATCCTGGCTCTGGTGGTATCAAATACAGCCCAAAAGCTACCCTGAAGCCTTTATTGCGCAGCTGTGGAAACAAATGACATAAGAGAGAGTTATCTTTGTTGCATCTTTTGGGCAGCTTGGTTGAAGATTCAGAGCTGCCAGAAACCTTTAGTATATTTATTGCTCTCCATGAGCCGTTTTGTAGCATGCTGTGGTTGTTACTTTTGCAAATTTGTTTGTGGAATGGAGGGTACTTCAAATTTTCGATTGAATGAAAACCTAGAGAAAAAAAAATCACCCTACTATTATTATTATTACTGAATCATACACTCTTGCTTGTGCAGTTCATAGGCCTCTTGCATGAAAATTAAAGCTTTTATTGACTTGTCTAATGTGTTTACAAATTAACACGTCAAACCCAAGATATAATTAGGCTAGTATTAAGGCTGGTGGTGACAGCTTCTTAACAGGCAGTGCAGTATTGTATAAGTCATGATTTTCTGAGAGCTGTGGCTAAAGCTCTATCTTCTGGGTTGGATGAGATCTTAGAATAATCACAGTTTCTAATTGATGTGTCACTGAAAATTGTGCCTGGTTGTGCTGATAACATGACAGTGCAGTGACTGTGAACAAGTTGAAACTAAAATTATCAGGGGAGTTACACTGGTGTTTCTCTAACAAGTTCCTCACTTTGTTTTGGGTGAGAGTGGAATTTCAGGTGTTTATTGCCTGTGCTACACCTGATTCATTTAAATGTCTGATATGTTGTTAAGATAACATTTCCTTGGATCTTCTTCCCAGAATTTTGCACCATAGCTTTATACTCCCACAACTTTGACAATTAGGAAGCTTTTCTGTGTTTCCTCAGCAGCTATCACAGTGCAGAGAAATTCTTCTTTGCCTGTGCTGGATTAGAAAACTGCCCTGTTTCAATTCTGAGTCCATTGATAAATTCCTAATTTCATACAGCCTTCTCTAGAAAGTTTTATATGTGTAGATGTGCAAAGGTTGGTTAGCAGTAGCTTCAAGGGTGACAGTAAAAAGATTGACTTCTCAAAATTTGTTTTTAATAATGCAAACCTAACACTTAAATTACTTTCTTAGAATAAAAATAGCTAAGGCTGGAGAATAAGTTATCAAAAGAGGAAGTAAACTCAATGGTCTTGGAGCTTGTAGTACTAATCTTGGCTTACTGCCTATAGAAGGTAAAAAAATTACTATCTACTCTTTTGTCCAGCCTAATGAGTTGGCAAGCAGAAAATTGGGGAATGCTCCAATATTTTCAGTTTTAACTTCTAAAGAGACTCATCTTTCCGTAAGAGAACCTCAGACTGGGGTAACCAGTATTTAGAGGAGGGAGGTCTTTTCTTGCAGTTTAGGAATCGTGATCAAATGGGTAAAACTGAAGCAAACTGTCAGATTCTGGAGTCAGCTGGATCCTCCTATGCTGTGTCCATGAGCAGGACATTAAAGTGCTTTGCAGCAGCTGGGGCACCTTGGGCTATGGCCTGACCACAGAAATGAAACTGGCTCCATTTGATTCTCGTGCAGGGGATTAAGTTGGGAAATCACTATGCAGGAAATAAAGTACAGGTGTTACTTTTAGGCTGAATAAATCATAAAACTTAAGTGATGTGGTAGCTTTGCTTCAGACATGATGGAAATGAGGATGGGAGCGAGGTGCAAGTGCTGCAGATGGAGGGTTCTCTGCTTTTTTTTTTTTTTTCCAATAGTGAGTGTAATGAATTCCTATTCTGTAGCTGGCCAGCTTGCGTTAGAAGAAGGTATTTTCCAGAAGTTGGGCCTGTAAGGATGAGCGTTTTCCAGGAAGAACCCCTCTTAATCTTCCATATTAATCTGTGGGCACACCAGCCCTCTTTACCTGGCTATGTGTAAGAGCTGTGCATTAGCACTTCTGAAGACCTCACTGAGCTATTTTCCAAACAGCTTGATGGCATCCTTTAAGTATGGCAGGATATTATTCCCTGGTGTGTAAATGCATCATGTGTGCTCAATGTGGTGTGTACAAATACTCCAAATCTCCCTCCTGGAGCAGGTGTAAATTGTACTTTAGGGAAGCCACCAAGGCCAAGCAACACTGCTCCCTGTGACAGTGACACCTTTTTACTCCCAAATGGCTTTGAATTATTCTGAGGTGGCCTAGCAGGCTCCTGCTCTCATTAAATTCCAGTGATCTTCGTGTTCCCTCTGGAAAATGGATATGGATTGCATTAGTTTTCCTTGCTGCTCGTAGGAAATCTGCTTTGTTTCCTTGATGAGCACTCTGCATTGCTTTGCACCATTTCTTCATGTCAGTCACCAAGAAGAGGTCAGGCAGGCTGACCTGTGTGGAATTTGGCAGATAAAGCTGATCTTACAGTGCACAGTATTTGTGTCAGACTTTGAAATTGCGCTGAGCTGTTGGTTTACAAAAGTGTAGCTGATGTGGAGTGATGGAGTGTGTTGTATTGACTGACTACACAGTGCTTATGCAGAGTTATTTATAATCTTAACATCAAGAGCTGCTCAGGCTACTGTTTTCAGAATATTTCTCTTTCATTTCTGTTACACTTCTGGATATCCTGGCTGTGGAGCCAGGGATTCTTGGCACACGTTCATTATTAGGCTGTTTTTCAGCAAATCAAAAAGGCTTGAAGACCTTTCAGCAGAAAAAGCTGCCATTAAGTGCTGTATTTCAGACTGCCATGCCATGTTGACTTTCTGCCCAAAAATGCTCATAAAACAAGCTGCTGATCATGATTTTTCCTTCTCTCCCCCAGACTGTGGAACATGGATTTCCTCACCAGCCCAGTGCTCTGGGTTACAGCCCATTTCTCCGACTCATGGCCATTGGGACAAGATCAGGAGCCATCAAATTGTATCCTTTGAGCACCTTGGGTGAGAGTTCTCTAACAACAACAGAATTAATGCAGCTTTGAAGACACTTCAAAAGTTGGATTAAGTATGAGTTTGCAAGCAAGGGTTACTGGAACACTGAAACAGTTTGCCAGGCTTTGGAGTGATTTTGGTCTGATCAGGGTGGGATTATCTTTCCAAGAGCTGAGCTACAGCTCCAACAGAAGCTGAGCTGATGCAGATATTAAACAAGACTCTGCTCTTGCTATGCAGAAGGTCAGACTAGATCTGGCCTAAATTTAGCAATCCTTCACATTGTAAATTCCAGGGTTGTTTAAATATTTGGGGCAGGGTTTCTTTTTTTTTTTTTTTCCTAGAGCAGTTCTGTTTCAAAGGTTAAAGCTGAAGTCAGAAATGTTTTCTACTTCCTGAGTTTTTGACCATCCAGGAATTAAAGACCCAAACATTGAAGGTGGTAATTTATTTTTTTTTTTAGCTAATGACATCCAGTCTGATTTCTGTGTGTGTGAGATAATTCTTATGGCAGAGACTAGTTGGATGAGCTGTAAAACAGGCATGTCACCCAGCCCAGAAAGGAAAAGTTGGTGCTGTCTCTGCCAGCTTAATCATTCATTGCTGGTGGTGTTTGTGCTCAGAGGCTGGGCTCCACATGCAGGCAGTAGCCATCTGTCTCCTGGTTACAAATTAGTTAAGCAGGATTGTAGTGTCTGGGAAACCACTGAACATCCCTGAGAAAAAACAGGGTCTACGCACCTCTTCTGCATATACTGAAGGAAGAAGCCAACTTCCCTGTTCTCCATGGTGAGCACTGTCTGCAAATTTCACAAACATGTAAAATTAGATTTGCATTGATTCTTTGCAGTCCAGCTCACCAACAGTCAAATGTGGTTTCAAACTAATCTCTTTTTGTCTTGCTTGCTAGCAAGCTTCTTATCAATTAATTGTAGCTGTGGGTCACCTTAAATACTGTAGATCCTCAACAAACTCATCAGATATGGTGCTCCTGGGGTGGAGTTCATGGGTTTACATGAAGAAAACAACACTGTAATGCAGATTCACTTTATACCTGATCAGGTAAGTGCATTTTCAGTACTTCTGTGACTTAATGTAGATCTCTCCTAAAGAGGTGTTGATTTTATACCAGGGATCTAGTTTCCTATTACCAAGTATATTCAAATGCTGCTTGGTTGGGAATGTTTATCCCAGTGTATTTTGTGCTTTTAGCAGCACTTGTTGCTGTGGAGATGCTCAGTAAAACTAAAAGAGAAGCTTTAAACTAAAGAGTAGCTTTGTTGTTCATAACTGTTAGTCATTTATCTCCAGCAACATCCTGGGAATGGTAATAAGGCCCAAATAATTCAGGCAATCTCCTGCAGAAGCAAGAACTTCCTTCTCCTTTTGCAGCCCCTATTTTTTCAGTGGGATTGGGTGGTCTTTCCTCTGCACAACAGATAGAACAGGAGCTGCTACTGAGCTGATTTAATTATTTTCAGGAGTTCAAAACAGCACTGCTAGCCTTATCTGCTGTTAAGTTTGTTGCCTTTGTGTTCGAGGGTATTGAATCTTGTTCCTGGGGATTGCTGAGCAGTTATTGCCACACTCTAAAAATAGGAAAGCAGAATTTTCCAAATGTCTGGTGGCTGTCCAACCACTTTCCCTTTCCCTTGACTGTCAGACTGGTGTCTTGGTCGCACACTTCGTTGCCTGATGCCCCCAGTGTAGCACAAGTGGCCTCTTTATGAGAGGGATTTAATTCTTGACGTGGTTTTGGGTGTCTGTTTGCTTAACTAATGGTATAAACTGAAACTCCCATGGGGAGTGTTGCACCAGGTGTGGCTGCAGCAGGTAAAATGCTTCAATTTGAACATCTAGCCAGCAGGGCTGGGCTCATAAAAGGATTCTGACACAACCCTCCAGAATGAGGTTGGACACGAAGAATGTGAGGAGTGTGGTGTAGTAGAGTGTATCAGCCCCACCCAAAGCTGGGGTGTGTTCAGCAAACCTGTGCTGAGCCAGGAGGAGGTGAGATACAGCCTGCAGCTGCGTGGCTGGGCTTTACAGCGCAGGCTGATCTTTTTCGGGAGCCTAAATCCTTGTCATCCCCCTCAGTGATAACTGGTGCCTTTATAACAGGGTTTTTAGCCTCTAGGCTACTTCTTGTCTCCCTCCACCCCCCAAATCCCATTGCTGCAGTGTTTGTCCACTGCCATAAAAAACTGAACCAGCTCCTCAGTCCAGTTTTAGCAGGGAATTATGAACAGCAGCAACTCTACTGCTTAATTCACTGTGTTATATTTAATACTGGCATTCTGAAAAAAGCAAGTTGTGTGATTTTGCAGTGTCAGCTGGTGACTCTGCTGGATGATAACAGCTTGCACCTCTGGAGCCTGAAGCAGCACGGAGGAGCATCTGAACTGCGGGAAGAGCATCGCTTCACCCTCAAAGGGCCGCCTGGGTAAGGCATAGGAGGGGCTTGGAGCTGGTCTGGGGATAAGCAAGCCAGAAAATTCTGCTCCTGTTTAAGCTAGAGCTTGTCCAGTTCCTACAGCCTGCCACTCCTCTGAATCCATTGAAAGGGCATCCATGGAAACCAACCAGGAGCTGGCTAGGACATGGGAGACCAGCTTTTAAAAGTGCTCAACCAGTGCAAAGGGTGGCATCTTTTAAAATATTGTGCATTCACTGCTGTGAGTACAGGAGCTGTTAAGGTTAGGTAATCTAACCATGACTTAAATCAGACTTTGAAATGCTGTTGTGGTTTTAGTTTCACTTGATCTTGCCAGTTTTAGGTGAGTTATTTTTAGGAACATTTAGAGAGGGTTCTGTAAAAAATATGTCTGGTTCTTTGTCCATGCACTTGTCAAAAATTTCTAACATAATTTGTCTTAAAGCTGATGTTTTCCTTCTTAAAGAAAAATCATGCCTCCAAAACAAATGACACTGATAAATGTCCCTGTTATGTTGTTAACTCTCCCAAATTCAGTAACAAGAGTCTCTCTGCATCCCTAGCTCTCCACCAAGCGTCACCCAGGTAACAGCCGTGCTTCCGCATTCCTCACGGGAAGTGCTGTACCTCGGAACAGAGAGTGGTAACATCTTTGTTGTGGAGCTGCCCTCGTTCCAAGTGCTGGAGGACAGGACCATCACCCCTGAGGCTGTGCTGCAGCGGTGAGTGAGCAGACAAGAGGTGGAATCCCATTACCAGACACATCCTTTGTGAAAATGTCACCCCAGATTATGTACTGGGGCCTCACTGTTGTGTGAAGCATTGTCCATATCTGCCTGACTCTAATGAAAATAACTTTTGATCCTGGTGTGTGTTAAGTAACAGTTTCTGTCCTTGTCCAGCCTGGTGTTGTCACTGTGGTGGTATAGCATATTCACTTGGGGTAAATCTGCAAACCTTGTGCCCTAGCCCTTGTGTTTAGTTTTGGGAAAAAAAAAAGTTTAACTGTAATTACCCATTTATTTTTTCAACACTGGCAGAACATCTGATGCTGCTTTGTTCAAATGGGGTTTTTATCACTCTTCTGAGTGCTGCTGAAAACTGTTCTACTTCACATCTCCCATTGACATTTCCATCTTACCTTTCTTTTGTAAGAATAAAGTGGGTGATTCAAACTGCCTTTTACAGTCCTGGGATCCAGTCCTGGAACTCATTGTAAACCTTGGCTTTTCCTTGAAGAAAACAGGCCTGGTGCGATGTCTCCCATAAGCTATTTCTGCTGCATGAAGGACTTGTGGGAAGATTGTAATTGCCTGTTTCAACTTTGTCACTTAATTTCTCATTCTTACACCTTTTATTACAGCCCTTTCAGGTTGTACCTGGAATCAGCTTCTCTTGGTTTTCTCTTCTGCTCCTGCAGGATACCAGAAGATAACTGCAACAGACGATCCTGTGAACTGGTGGAAGCCCTTCGGGAGCATCCTAAGAACCCTGACCAGATCCTGATTGGATACAGCAGGGCCTTGATTGTCCTCTGGGACCTGCAGAATAACAAAGCTATACACCATTTCCTGGGCAGTCAGGTATTGATTCAGTCCAGAGTCAGTTCAGCAGGGCAGGAAGGGCTCTCACTGACACCCCGAAGACAAATCTTCAGGTGCAGGGAGAGCTTGACTAAGCTGCTTTTTCAGTAAGAACTGGTTGTTCTGGGGAGATAACGGCTCTCTGAAGAGCAGTCATTTGTATGGCTTTCTTTTCAGCAACTGGAGAACCTCTACTGGCAGAGGGATGGCAGTAAATTCATTAGTTGTCACTATGATGGAAGTTACACACAGTGGCCAGTATCCAGTGACAACAGACAATCAGAGCCTCTGGAAAACACGGTGCCTTATGGTCAGTAAGTGAAGTTTACCTGTTGTGTATTTGTCTAAATTCAAACTAATTTTGACCTTGTGTAGGATATTCAAGTCACAGTTTTCCTTAATGTTTAATGGCAAAATGCAGAGCTGCCTCTTGAGTGGCTTGTGAGCCTGGACTAAGGGATTTCAGCCCAGTTTTTACCTTGGATTTGAAACTCTTTTATTGTTGAAGTGCATCCTGAACATGGAGAGCAAGTCTTGACAATAGGAGTGCCCCTTATGAAGAAGTGGTGATTCAGCTTTGTTTTAGCTGGTGTCCTGTTCAGCAGGAGCTGCTTGGATGCTGTGTAATTAATAGTGAGCTGAATGTATTTTTTGTTGACCTGAGCAGTGATTAAATGAAGCTTCTGATTTGCTGGAAACCATCAAATGGGGATGACCTCACCTTTTGAGTGCAGAGAAGCTTCCAAAGCTCTATCACTTTATATTAGTTTCAGGAATGGTTGTGATTTTAGCAATCCTTTCTAGTTAATCAGCTCTTCCAGCAGCACTTCCACTCCCTGGTAGCCAGCAACAGTATGGTTTAGAACTTCCCCTGAGCCTAAGCTGTGTTTTGCTGCAGAGTTCTGTGGTCAGTGTGTGTCCCAGAAGACTTGTCTGATGTGGCTTGGTCTGGGGGAGGTGGTGCTGGCTCCTACTAATTTAGGTAGCTCCCCTTGGGGTGAAGGGTGAGGTGACCTGGCTGGAGCAGAATCAGCAACTTCTGATGTAAAGATGCACTTCTTGAATTGTAGCAAATAACTCTGTTTTCTCAGGCCCTTTTCCTTGCAAGGCCATCTCCAAGATCTACTGGCAGACAACAAAAAATGGGTGAGTTTGTGGTGTATCCCTTCAATCTCACCTATTTGAGGGGTGCAGCGTGCAGTGCCATATGAACTCTTTAGAGTAATATTGTAAGAACTTGTTGTCAAACTTTCTGACATTTCTTCAAAATTTTTCTTGCTCCTTACTTCAGCACAGACCACTTTAACTCTTTCTTTCTCTTAAGGCTTCCTTACATAATATTCCAAGGAGGAATGCCCCGGGCTAGCTATGGGGACCGGCACAGTATCTCTGTTATCCACGGCAGCCAGCAAACAGCCTTTGACTTTACCTCACGAGTGATAGACTTCTTTATAATCTTCAGTTCAGATCCTGCTGCAGGTATGTGATGGAAGGGCATTACTGAGGAATTAGGGTAGCTGTGTACGTGTGGAAATCTGCCTGGTATAAATAGCATATGAAATGTGATAAGGAGGTCAGTTGTTTGGGGAGTTTCTGAGACTTCAGCAGAGAACCACAGAATCATTTCGTTTGGCAAAGACTCTTGAGTCCAGCTGTGAAAGCTTCCCATTTAAAAGTGAAATGTAAAATACTGGTGTAAATAAAGGGCTGGTTACAAATGCCATACATTCCTCAAAAAAAATAGGCTATTCTGTAAATGAGAAAAGATCTCTTAAGTTTATATCTGTTTAAGCTGGACATTGGACATAACCAGGTCGTGAAATGAGGATCTGAATATTGTTGTTTGGAAATAGCACTTCAAAGGAGGCTAATAATTAAAACCAGAATCTACTCCCACTGAGACACTGCTGCTTTTAATTAGTACCTGGATTTGTGTCTGGAGCGTTGGGTAATAAATCAGCAAAGGATGACATAGAACCAAGGGTCAGTATATATGGGGAACTTAAATTCCTTACTGCTGGTAAATGTGAATGTAAACTGAATAGTTCTCATTCCTGGAATTGCGTAGAGCTTGTCAGATTCTTGCTTCTGTCGAAGAGCTTTCTTGCCCTTACTTCTGCAGTAATTGTACATTCTTCCTTTTCATGAAACTGTAAAGGATTTTCCCCAAGAACTCTTTGTCTAATGCTGGTGTAGTTCTTGCTTCTGGCTAACTTGGAGTAATTGAGTATAAAATGCTATTTCAAGCTCCGAAAGTGTGCAGTGTTGGAAGCTGGATCAGACAAAACTGCAAATTGTTTAGAGCTTGTAAGTAAATCTTCTGTTACTGAATCTTCTCAGGCTTTCTAGTCTCTGATTTGCCTGCTAGACTGGTTTCCAAACCAATTTGTCCTGTGTCCTGCCAGGGAGGGTGGTGACAGGAACAGCTCCACATCCGAGTCTGTCAGCACAGGTTGGATCACTCTGGCCTGTTCTGGGAAGCAGAGCATGAATCCAGGGGAGGAATGTCTTGGGAAAAGAGGCAGAAAGAAACAGCTTTTGCATTTCCTCTTGCTTCTCTTCCTAGATCTTAACAGACCCTCTGAGGTCACTGAAAAGAGAGCAGAGAAACGCAGTGTAACTGAGCAGAAATGCCTGTATGTGTCTGTTACTGATTTTCCCTGCACAACATTGCCTTTATAGACATATTTCAAGTGTGCAGAACCTACAGGTCTAAACCTTCAAGCTCACATTGCTGATAAACTTGAGGTACTCTTTCGTACCTCGAGTTCAATACCTTTTGGTGTTAATGAAGGAGACCCTTTTTACTTTGTGTGAAATTGTCAGAGATTCTGGATGATGGAACAAAAGTCTTAGAGATGAAAGAAATCTGAGTTTTTTAGGTTAGAACTGGACAACTTACAGTTCAGGTTCTGGATATGATTAGAAATCCTTTAGGATAAAATAACTGAACAAACAGGCTTTATATTTCTGCTTCCCAAGAATTGAACTATCCAGTTAACATCACTGCTGGTGGGTTCAGACAGGAGCTGTTACAGGAAACTGAAACTGTTGCACTTAGGTGAGGAAGTTTTTTACAATAAAATGAGTTTTCTGTGGTTTACAAGCTTCCTTGTGGCTGATTGCCTAAGCTTAGTGGATCTACGTAGCTTGCCTTGTTTGCCCTTAAGCAGTCTTCCTTGCAATAGCAATACCAAGGTATTAATTGTATACCAAAGCCACTTAATTTAATAAGCACAAAGCTTATGCATTGCAGCATGGTTGTAGCTGGTGACTTTCCACTACCCTGAATATGCTGTGGAAACAGTTTTTAAAAAGGCCAGCCCTTCCTGTTTCTTTCTTTTCTTTCTTTCTTTTTTTTTTTTTTAAGAAAAAAAGTGGGTGAGTGTATGGCAATCATGACAAATTTTACTGTGCCTGCTACTTCAGCAACTTAAAATAGATTCTTGCTGTAAGAAATGAGCTCAGACGTGTTTTTACAGGGAAAAATGTTAAAACAGAGCACTTTTGGTTAATGTTGGTAACAGCAAACTGCAGGGTTGTTACAGTACAGGGACGATATTATTTGTTTTATTATGAAGTCCTGTGGGCAACTCCAAATGATGGTACATAGGAAAGCACAGTAAAACTGAATAGAAAACAATTTTTTCATGACGAAACTGAACTAATTAGTGATGTGTTGTGGCTATTCAGAGGTGAAACTTGGGGTGCCTCACTAGTGATGCCAAGTACTAATTACTTGAATTTAATTTTGCTGAGTGAACAGTGTTGGTGTGTGCCTTGTTGCAAGTGTATACCAGGTAATCAACCAAGTAGAGGAGGGAAGTAAAAGTACAGTTTAGGAGGGAAGGTTGGAAAGGAGCTGAGTTAGGTAGTTTGCTAATGGCTCACTGTTTATCAACCCCAATCCAGCTTTATATTCACTCAGATTTCTGTAGCTGTGTTAATTGTCACTGCTGTGAGCTGGTCTGTGATTTTGCTTTTCCCCACCAGTTTGCTGCTATGGCTGACTCATGAACCTTGCTGCAATAATGTTCTTGTAGACTGAATTTTTTTCACTCAAGATTTTCCATTGTAACTGGAATTAAAATTCTTGTTTGTGTCAGATGTCACCACTCAAGTTACATTAACATGTTTCTTTTGTAGTTGTTCCTAATACACATAAGAATTATTAGGTGATGTACACATCTTTAAAAGAAAGTCTAGAGGATGTGTCACAACATATGAGAAGAAGAGAAAATGAAAAGTAAAAGAGCTGAATTGTAAATACTTGTCAGTTCAAGCAGAGAAACATTCTGCAGAACCCAAGGCATTAGCATGTTTAAGCAGCTTAGCCTGGATGGACTGTGGTCCTAACACAGCACTAAATGGGTCAGTGGCTGGGGTGTATGCATGTCTTTCCACCCAGTGCTGTTAATTAGCTGCAGGTAAAGTGTTTGGAATTCTGGCTGCTACAGTAGTAAGGATAAACTTTGTGTCATTTAGTTGTTGTTGTTAACAAATTTTTTACTCTGCAGTGGAATCCATTAAAAGTCACTGTCACAGTCCCAGAAGGGATGTAAAGAAACATCAATTTGCAGTAAATCTATGAGTGTCTTCAGATCCAGATCCATTCATACTCAATAGGTCCAGTTAACACAGAAGCATTTAAGGTTTTTTCCAATGAAAATGTTGATGTGAAGCTGTGTGATTACAGGTTTCAAAGCAGCCTTACGGGAAGCTTGTTTGCGCTGACCTTGGACGGTCAGTTCTGTCAGCCTCAATGAATGTTGTTTCTGCAGACTTTGATGACCCCTCTGCCCTGGTGGTGCTGGCAGAAGAAGAGCTCGTGGTCATAGACTTGAAAAGTGCAGGCTGGCCAGCAGTGCAGCCTCCATACCTGGCCTCCCTGCACTGCTCAGCCATCACCTGCTCTCACCATGTCTCCAACATCCCACTGAAGCTCTGGGAGCGGATTATCAGTGCTGGGAGCAAGCAGAACATTCACTACTCCAGTATGGTATGGTAGCTGTGTGTCCCCCGCCCCGTGTGTCCCCGTGTTCCTACGTGTTTAGGTCAGTGTGACTGCTCAGGGTGTGGGTGGTCTGTGTTGCTGATGATCTGCAGAGGGCTCAGCCCCACCAGACGCTGTCCTGCCTCTTAACAGGGTCAAGAGAGGCTTTTTCCCAAAGCACCACCAGTCCAGTTACACTGGAGAATTAAAATGTGATATTTTTTTAAGCTTTGACAAGCCAGAGGGAAAGTCTGAGTGTTCCCAGCTGTCGGTGGTAACAAAGTTCTCATGTAAAAGCTTAAAGCTTCTCAGGGAAATGTGTAGAATGCCTTCTAAAAGGCACAGTTGGTGCCAGAATGGGAACATCTAATACAAACAAAAGCTGACAGCATGGACTGTTTCACTGCCACTTGCACTGGAGTTCATGCCCTCCTGCTGACTTTATATTCTCTCCACGCTGTCACTGCCTAGGCAGTCACACACTTATTTTACTGTATTTGTAGCCGTGGCCAATTGATGGTGGCACCAACATTGCTCCAGATCCTCCGCAGAGGGACCTGCTGCTAACAGGGTAGGTACTGACCTCAGAACTATCAGGGAGCCCTTTCCAGTTCCCATTTTTCACTGACGGAGGTTTTCCTGTGGAGTTAGTCTGCTCATCTTTTAGGGCAGAGAGTGCAGCTTCTCAAAGCTGTGCTGCTGGCTTTGTAAAGCCAATTTATTTTGCTGCTTCTGAGCAAACAGGTCATGATGTCCACAGGTAACTCAGGACAGGGCTGATTTTTAGTTTTTATGTGTTATCCATTCCCCCTACTCCCAAAATGTGTAGGAGTGCAGGCACTAATCCAGCCTGGTTCAAAGGCAGCAGTGTAAAAGTGGAGCTTAATCTTTCACATTTTGAAGTATTTTCCCCTCTACCTTATACTCTGAGTCTTAAAATAGAGGTTAGCTTGGATTCTTGTCTGCTTTGATCAGCATGAGCAGATCTAGCTAAAAGGTGGAAGTAGCTAGCAAGAGATTGTCTCATTGCATAAAAATGTACCATTTTCTTTTCAAAGCACTTTTGAGAGTTTCACTGGGCTGTTCCTCAGATTTCATTCTTGATGGAGCATGTTAGACGCTCCTGCCCTTGTGTTGGAAGACTTGCAAATTTTCACCTGGAGAACTAAGATTAAAGCTTGATTTTTTTTTTCCCTTCCATCACAGTAACAGTATTTTTGCCTGGATGAGTTTTTCCTTCCATATGCTAAGCTTTTTACCTTTTCCATGTCTTTTTGGCATAATCTTAAATTAGTATAATGGTGTCAGATCACCAAGAGCAGCTGGATTAAAAAAAAACCAACAACCTAAAACAAAACCAAAACCCACAAAAAATACCCAAGAAGCCAAGACTTTCTCTTTGTGGTTTGTTTTTTTTGGTTCTGTATTTTCCTGTCTGTTTTACCCTCCATGTGCTGTTCTCTTGTGTGATGTGTGCTCCTGTATCCTCCCCCCCAGGCACGAGGATGGCACAGTGAGGTTTTGGGATGCCTCTGGTGTCTGCTTGCACCTCCTTTATAAGCTGAGCACAGTGAGAGTGTTCCTCACGGATGCTGATCCCAATGACAACATGAACACCCTGGGGGAGGATGAATGGCCTCCACTCCGCAAGGTAAGAGAGCTGCTTCTTGTGGAAACTTCCTGAAAACCTGGAGAGTTCTGATTCCTGCCCCAGTTAAAGACCAGCCCCTCTCTGTTCCCTTGTCTAGGTTGGTACCTTCGATCCTTACAGTGATGATCCAAGACTTGGGATCCAGAAGATCTACCTGTGTAAATACAGTGGATACTTGGCTGTAGCTGGTACAGCAGGACAGGTATTGGAATTTGAACAATCAACATAAACATTGTTTTTAGTGCAGGTTTCAGTGTAATTTGGAGATCTTCTAAAATTCAAAATGCTCATTTCTGTCATGGTAAATTGATCTGTTTTCTGGAATTGCTTCGTGGGACCCTGCTCTGGTGAGGCCCCACCTGGAGCACTGCATCCAGCACATGAAGGACATGGTGGAGTGAGTCAGAGGAGGCCACCAAGTTGATGAGAAGGGAAGGAGCAGCTCTGCTGTGAGGAAAGGCTGAGAGAATTGGAATTTTTAGCCTGGAAAAGGGAAGGTTTGGGGGTCACCTAATTTCAGCTTTCTGGTACCTGAAAACAGCCTACAAGAAACATGGATACAGACAACTTACAAAGTCCTGGAGTGACAGAACAAAGGACTAGCTTCAAACTGAAAGAGGTTTAGATTAGATATTAGACAGGAAGATCTTCTTTACTGTGAGGATGGTGAAGCATCGTAACAGGTTGCCTGGAGAAGCTGTGGATGCCACATCCTTGAAAGTGTTTAAGTCCAGGTTGGGTGGAACTCTGACCAGAGGAGGTGTCCCTGTGCATGGCAGGGGTTAGAACTAGGTGATCTTCAAGGTGCCTTCCAACCCAAACTATTCTGAGATTTTCTACTTTCTCTAGTTGGTATTTTAGATGTTATCTGCTGTTATTTATCTGTCCTGAGAGGTGCTGTAGTTAAGGAAGGGCTGCTACTTGGAGATCTGTTTGTGCAGCAAAAGCTGCAGCAAAGGTTGTTCTCTTCCTTTGAGATGCTGGTGATGGAACTGAATGACGAGGATGCAGAACATGTGGTGGACCATGCTGAAGCAGATCTCCTGCAGGACCAAGAGGGTTATCGATGGAAAGGTCACGAGAAGCTAAAAACTCGAGATGGGCCCGTTCGATTTGAAGCTGGTTTTCAGCCATTTGTCCTTGTCCAGTGTCAGCCACCAGCTGTGGTCACCTCTTTGGCTCTGCACTCAGAGTGGAAGCTTGTGGCCTTTGGTACCAGTCATGGGTTTGGGCTTTTTGACCATCAGCAGAAGCGACTGGTCTTTGTCAAGTAAGTGTCATTTTTCCAGAGGATCTGTGGTAATCCTTATGTTAATGACAATCTGGAATTACTTACAAAGCAAGGTGTGATAAGTGATTTCTCAAGAGCTATCATTGTAGCAAGAAGCTCTGCTTCTTTTTTCTCCACCTTCAAAGATCTTCCAGAATATATAAATGTGTTCCAACATTTGTGTGTATCCTGTTGGACATACGGGATTGCCACCCAGTAGAAAGTGACCACGTGGCTACTGTCTCCCTCTTCCAGGTGCACGCTGCATCCCAGTGACCAGCTGGCCTTGGAAGGTCCCCTGTCTCGGGTGAAGTCCTTGAAGAAGTCCCTCCGTCAGTCATTCCGGCGGATCAGAAGAAGCCGTGTGTCCAGTAGGAAGCGGCGAGGAGGTGGTGGGAATGCCTCAGAGGTGAGAGGTTCACCTTTTTGGAGTATGTCTGTTTGCAGCTTGAAGCCTGCTGAGACTGCCCAGAGCAGGAGGTGGTCTCAGCCCTGCTATCAAATCAATAGCTATTGGTATGAGGGAAAAATGGCAATTTCTAATGGTGCCCTGTTGGATAAAAACAGGCACATTTTTAGAAAAGATCAGTTCAGGGACAAGTTCACTCGTGTGATTCTGCTGTGCCTTTCTATTACTGCTACTCTCCCTGCTGTGTCTGTCCCTGACTGACGGTGTCTCCTCACCTGTGAAGGTGCAAGAAGCAAATGCCAAGTTTGACCAGGACGCGTTGCAGGAGATGGAACTGGCTCCAGTCCAGCGCAAGATCGAAGCACGCTCGGCAGAAGACTCTTTCACTGGCTTTGTGCGAACCTTGTATTTTGCTGATACCTTCCTGAGAGACAGTGAGTAGGAAAAGCATCTCTCTCTTCTTCCAAATGGGTTTTTACTTCTTCTGCCAAGGAGTGTATTCGGATTTACTGCCAGGAAAACTCGGCACCTCCTGTGTCCTACTTTGTGCTGTGCTGAAAAACCAATATAGAACAAGAGCATATGTTGTCATGTAGAATTGTTATTTAGCCGTTCTGGGCTGCTGGCTAATCCAAGGCAAGTGGCAGATCATCTTTGAATCAAGTCTTTATGTATGATTTTCAGATGTGCTGGATTGGCATCTGACATTTTAGTACAAACTTTTCTTTCTCTCATTGCTCTGAAGTTCACCCCTGTCTCCAGCAAAGCCTTTTAATTTTGGTGAAGGTGGTGGCTGGTTGTGCATCAGAGCCCAAACTGATAGCATGCACAAGTTTACTCTGCTCATCTATGATAAAAATGTGTGAAAACTGGACACAGCAATTGTGGTGGTTCATGTGGTGGTACTTTTGCTTTTGCTTACATGCAGTGCCCTTTCTAAGGGCTGCTGGTAGTCATGTCTTGGGAAAACAGTGTTAAGAACTTGCAGTTTGCCTGGCAGGTCTCCCCTAATGAAAAATATTTAGGGTGGAAACAGAGGGAGGTTTTGTATGGCCAGGGAAAGCTGTTATATCAAGGATGGTGCCTTGCTCATGGGCTGTTTTCTCACTCCAGGCTCCCGACACTGCCCATCCCTGTGGGCTGGCACCAATGGAGGGACAGTCTATGCTTTCTGTTTACGTGTTCCTCCAGCTGAGAGGAGGATGGATGAGCCTGTGAGGGCAGAGCAGGGTAAGTGCCTTGTGAAAGCACGGTTCTGCTGTGTCTGAACCATCACTTATAGGAGTTATGGCCGGAAAAGCAAGGTCGCACAATTAGTGCTGTTAACAATGATTGGAGCCAAGTGTGGCAGTGTCTGAGTTAAGCAATGCTCACCGCAGTAGCTGAACTGGAGCTTCAGCAGTGCTTCTTGTGCCTCAGCCTCATTTCCTACTCGCTTCAGAAATGTTAGTTTGTGTCAGCTGTCACTGAAGTTTGCCATCAACCCTTGCTGCACTTGTCCCTTGTTCTGACAGCTGGACCTGTTGTCTTTATGTAACAATGGTTTCTGTTTAACACAGATCAGTCCCCTCAGAATGCCCTAATGCCCTTCAACTACCAAATCTTTTTAGACAGCATTTCTATAACCACAGTATATAGGTCTCCAGTGCTGAGAGGATGTGAATGAGTTTCCAACAGTGTTTCTGACTAGACTCCTGTTTGTTTTTTCTGTTTGTTTTTCCTCCATATCTTACCTGTCTAGCCAAAGAGATTCAGCTGATGCACAGGGCTCCTGTTGTGGGGATACTTGTTTTGGATGGACGCAGCACTCCCCTCCCAGAACCTCTAGAAGTAGCACATGACCTTTCCAAGAGTCCTGATATGCAAAGCAGCCACCAGCTGCTAGTGGTATCTGAAGAGCAATTTAAGGTGAGTGTCACCTATTGAGGGAGGGAGGTGCCTATGAATTGTGCATAAAATCTGCTAAAGCACTGGGCCCTGCTCAGTGGAGAGAGAACTCTTGGGGGTGCTTGTTCTCCTGTACCTGAAGAACAGCCCTGGGACAGCACTTCTGTTTGGTACAGTCCATAAATCAGGTGTATGCTGGCAAACTGGGTGTTCAGTATAGTGCTACACACACTGAATATAGAAATTTTATGCCTCTCTTGCATTATACTCTTTGGACAAGACTGTTTCTGATCTTGGGTAAGAGCTTTTCTGTCGTTAGTGCAGAAGCAAGAATTTGTAGGTATTTTTGTGAAGTAGCTTAGAAGTTTCTTGTTTTGTACACTAACTCAAACCCTGTTCTCTTTCTGTATTAATTTGTAGCCAAATAGGGAAGAGTTTTGAAAAAATAGGGGAGAAGTGCAGTTACAGCCTGAAGGGTAAAACTGATGTCAGAACAGAAAGAAAATCTCACACTGCCTGTGGCAGATTCCTTCTCATGCCGTGAGCAGGGGGTTGGCTCTGGTTACACCTGTGTGTATTCCCTGTGAATGGAAACATTATCCAGGGAGGGAGCAGCAGATGTCCTGGGGAGCTGCTGCTGCCTTTGTGCAGGAAGGGGTGTCAGTGTCTCACTTCTGTGACAGGTCTTCACGTTGCCCAAGGTCAGCTCCAAACTGAAGCTCAAGCTGACAGCCCTGGAGGGCTGCAGGGTACGGAAGGTGACAGTTGCCAACTTCGGCAGCTGCAAGACTGATGATTACAGTGAGAACGACCTGGCAGTGCTGACCAACCTGGGAGACATCCAGATCATCTCCCTGCCCTTCCTCAAGTTGCAGATTCGCTACCCCTGCATCCGCAAGGAGGATGTGAGTGGCATTGCATCTTGTGTCTTCACCAAATATGGCCAAGGTGAGGTGGGCTTCTCCCAGATCATCCCCCTTGTTCTAGGTTTGAGACAATGGGAAACGGCTTAGTGTTTTTTAGCTGGCTGTGTACACGTGAGACTATTTCAGAAATGCGTTCATTGTGTGTTTCTGGGCAGTACCAGCTGCCAACAGGTACCAACACATGAGTTAGAAAAAGTAGCAGTGAGTTTATTCCATACAGGAGTGAAGAGTGGTTTTCAGGTTGGATGTGCCCCTTAGATAACTTCCACCTGGCCACCCTCCTCTTACCTGGTGTGCGGGAATGGCTCTCTAAGCAGCAGGCTCTGGGAAGTGGCTCCACCATGCCTCCTGTATATGCCTGTGTCTCAGCATTCGTATTGCAAATCTGGGATCCAACATCCTATGGCTGCTGAAGATGGATTGCTGCCTTCCAGTTCATTTTTTGTGTCTTTCTGTGCTGTTTTTTCCCCACTGTCAGCACAGGACAACAGAATTATGTCTCAGCATAACCTTAAATTGCACACTGTCTAGGCAAACCAGAGGGGTGCTGGGGTAATATCTTCCTCAATGATCCCTCCTTGCTTAGATAGATGGAAAAGCAAACCCTTAATGCCAAATATAGATCATGCCTAGATCTGCTCTTTTTTAGGATCACCTTTGTTTCTGGAACTGTTTCCTGAGAATTGCCCTTACAAATTCCCAATCCCCTGTAGGTTTCTATCTGATCTCGCCGTCTGAGTTTGAGAGGTTTTCCCTTTCCACCAAATGGTTGGTGGAACCCCGGTGCATTGTGGACATGCCAGAGGTGACAAGCAACAATCACGTGCATAACAAGTCCGGCACAGAGAATGCTGCAAGGAAATCCAGGTAATGTCTGTAACACCCTTGCACACTCTGTCTGCCTAGGGAGGAAAGAAGATCCCTCAGTAGAGGCACTGGCCTCAGGAAATGTAACCTTCCCCCGATGGTTTTCCTACGTTTGGTAGGACAAAGCAGGAAGCTTTGGAACTGGTATCCCTAAGCTGGAGTTACAAACTTAGAGGAAGCCTTGGCTTGCTTTGCTTGTTCCCAAGTGCTGGGGCTGAGCTGTTGCTCTGTGAAGGGAAATTCAGCGTTCCTCCTCTCCTCTTGGAACATCAGCAAGTAACAGTAGATCTGACACTCACAGAGATCCTACAGGAATTTTATTCCAAGAATTTAGAGGTGTTGTGGTGCCTGCAGACTTCTGCATTACCAGCACGTGGTGAAGCCCTTCCTACACTCAGCAAACCATTTAGTTGATGTGCACTGAAGCCTCTTGTAGCTGCCAAGAACACACAGGAATTCTCTGCACCCTCGATCCTCAGCATCAGTAATTGTTTTCTGCCTCTTTTCCTTTTCTAGGGGACCAGGAACGAGTCCAGGTGACTGTGAAGATGGTAAGTGAAAAAAATAAGTGTACTGAGAGTCGTATGGTGTGTGTAAACATCAAAATGTCTTTTTTATTGCTACACTTGATATTTTCTACCTAAGAAAGGGAAAAAATAAGGAGGGGTGTGGGGGAAACATTGTGACCTGCCTGGACTGTATTTTAGTTGATAGCTCTGAAGTAAGTTGTGTGTGAAAGATTCCCTTAAAGGATAGAACAGACTTTTTGCTGGAGGAAAGGTCTGAACTTATTTAGGTCTTCTGTTGTCAAAACTAGTATTGCTGAGAAAAACAGTTCAGTGTGTTAGGACTAAGGATTAATAGTGAAGCATTCAGTAAAGTCAAAAAGTACTTAATGTGGGGAAAAGATACAGTTCCAGTTGTGCATTTCTCCAAAATGGCACTTATTTCAGGAAAAGGGGAAAATATTGTTAGGTAAAAGCTTTTTTTCCTACTCTTTTTTAGAAAGGAAGTCTGGGAGGCTGATGGAACATGCCTTACTCAATGATGAAAGTGAGTGAGATGAAGTCTTGCTGCTTAGAGGGAAGGTGCCTTTCTGGGTGGGAAAAGAAGAAAGCTGCTGGGAAATCTGTGGATTCTAGTTCCAAGGGATCTGTAATTACTGGTAGAAATGCTGGGTTTTCTTGAATCCCCAGAAATGAGGGGTTGGACAGATAGCCATGCCTTCAGGCAGGGGTTGTTCTGCAGAGCTGCATTCCCTGTTGAGATAAGAGAAGGATCTTTATTTCCAGCAGAACTTGTGTAAGATGACAGCTGGAACAGACAGTTCCTTTGGGGCTCTGGTACACAGGGATTGGCAACATTTCCTCTGGCAAATGTCTGCTTCAGTCCTGTGTGCCAGCCTGCTCAGTAAAAACCTGCTTGAAGAGGCAGTGATGATCTAAGGACTGACCTCTGAGCTGTGGGAGGCAGGTTCTGGAGGCTGTTCATTGGGGAGGTGGAATGTGGTCAGGCAGCTGCCTGAAAGCAGATCCCTGCTGGTTTAGCTCACTGCATTAACCCTCTGCTTTCCAGAAGTGCTGAAGGAGATCCAGAGTACTCTGGAGGGGGGCAGAGGGTGAGTATCAACCGACTTCTCTTCCTGATGGCTGGGGCTGGCAGGGGAGGGCAGCTTGGGGTGACAGCAGAGGGATGCCCACTTGATGGCAGGGATCTTTCTGCTGGAATCTGGTCACATGTGCATCCCACAAGCTACCAAAGGGCAATAATGAGAGGCAGGTTCTCTTTCACATGCTGTCCCTTGATGTTTTTTTATGAATAATGCTTTGTCTCTTTCTCTCCGAAAAGCAGGAGAGATCACATTCCCACATCCCCAAGGAACAGGACTCTGAGTATTCGCATACAGGTTTCTATTTGTGTCAACCCATACTGGTCTAAGGGCAGGCCACACGGGTTTAGTTGGTCAAGGATGGGACTCTGGAGTTTTAATCCTGGCTTGACACTGTCCCTGGGATGTGTTCAGTGTCTCTGCTCCCATTCTGTCTGTACAATAAAGCTGAGCTACCACCACGGCTGCGGGGCTTTATCTCATCTCCCTAGAATGGTCAGGGGCTACCAAGTGTAGGCAAAGGACTACTGTCTGCAACGGATGCAGGAAGCTTGGTGGGATTGGTAACTGCTGGTGTGGAAGGATCAGTGACTGCCTGACATGCTCTGCTCTGTGCATTCCTCTGGACACTACCTCATCCTGGTCTTCTGTTGGCATCTGGGAGTGGATGGGATGAGACTGCATTGCAATAAGGTATCTTTTGTGTCATTGCAGGAGCTATGCAGAAAGAAATTTGGCAAGAAGTCCATTAGGACATGGACTAAGTAATGGAGGAGGTAGGTGAGGCTAAAGATATTTGAAGTAGCCAAAGGAAGCAGAGAGTAGAATGAAATTTCTTTATAAGCTTCAGCTTATTTAAATGCTTTGTGCAGGACTCTGACCTGAATTTTCAGGGTGGGAGTCTGCTGGCTAAGTGGTGTGTGAGCACCTTACGTGCTACACCAGTGGTAAAGGAAGAGCTAAAAAATCCTTGGAAGGCTTCAGACTCTTACCCTTATCACAAAGTGGGCTGGCGAGATAGCCAGAGCTCCCAGCTGCAATCTGAGTGTATCAGCTCATTAGCTTTCAGTGCCTGCCTTTTCATTAAATACCTGCCTTTTCAAATGGCTTTTGTATTCTCCCTCCTACAGCAGATTGACCAGAACTCATCGAGGACTTCCTTGCATTGGATCGAGTGCCATAACACTACTGACTGGGCAAACCGTCCCTGGGGAGAAGGCACTAGTGCTCCCAGCCAGACTGGGCAGCTGCAGCTCATGTGCTGTGCTTCTGCCTCCCCATTAGTGCCTCTTGGAGACTTCTCCTGCTGGAGCCCACCTTGCTTTAGGACAGCAGTGGATGCCAGGTCTGATGCACCACAAGCCTCCGAGTACATCTAACATTCAAATGTTTGCACATTTCTTTTCTACTGGGTTGGGTTTTAAATTATAAATGTTTGACTGCCTTGGTGCAGGATTTTAATAAACGCACACTGTTACCTCCAACAACTATTTTTTGTATATTTTTAAAAAATCTTTTGGGTATTTCAGTTTTAACAGAAACATTTAGAAATTCACTTTAAGAAAAAAACGTTAAGTAATATATGCTAGATTCCTTTGACTGCTGTACGTGGTATCTGAATGAGTAATTTTGGGGTTTGTTTGTAATGGTACTGTTAACTGGCTTTATGGATTTGGGTAGAATCTATTTTTGTAGCCATTGAAATCGGAGGAAAACTAATTGAATTTGATTTTTGTTTCAACACTACATTGCTCTTTTTTTTGGAAATAAAACTCTGAATTCCCTTTTGTGATCCTTGTCTCATATCTATTCTGTCCTTCAGCAGTTTCTTTTATATTGCCCACAGATCCCTGGGAGAAGGTGGAGCTGCCCTCTGAGCTGAGGGGGACAAAGAGCACTCCTGGAGGCGAAACAAGGTGGTGGGTGGGAGAAGCAAGGTGATTGTGTCACCATCCTACAATCCCATGTGGGATGGGGGATGGTGTCAGGAAAGGGCACTGGTTCAGATTATAGTTCCTGGAAGGTCATTGCTGGTTTGTCCTGAAATAACCTGGGTGATAACACTGAAGGGAGACAGGATTGATCTGGCAGTGCTGCTGTGCTGTCTGCCAGTGGATTTGGAGTTGAAGCTGGTGAAACTCTGCAGAGAGCAGTTTGCTCCTCTTTAAAATTTCCTTCCTTTATCCCTCACCTAACACCACTTTTTTTTCCAGCTAAGAAAAAGAAAGTATTCTGAAATTGCTCTACTGTAACTTGCTTCTAGCACTGTGACAGCCAGTGAGGAAGAACTTAATCCTCCTAGAATGGTGCTGAGTTGCTGTCCTTGGCATGCTTTGGAAACCTCTCCTTGGAAGCTCTCTAGTTTCAGGCTCTGTCTTGATCTTCCCAAGCAAGGCTGAGGCATCCTTTCTTATCCACAGCACTAGGATTCTATTCTGCAGGAAAAAATGCTTGTAGAATTGCTCAGCTGGTGCTTCAGGCACTCTTCCTTCTAAAAGTATTAATACCTCCTTTGAGACCTAATTTATTGCTAGTGCGGTTTTAGAGAGCCTTCTCTTTTAGTTTCCATTTCCAAAGTAGTTTTCACTTCCTTATTTCAGTTTGCTTCATTATTTCTTTGTCTCTTGCTGAAGGACTGAAGCTGGCAGGGAGGTGTCCTGCTGTTTCCACCTCTTGTGCCAGGCACTGATGCTGCAAATTTACAGGAAAATATGGTTTAATCAGCAGCTTCTGAGCTGGTGTGACCCTGTGCATCATCCTGGTGCATCCAGGTGCTTCTTTCTTTTCCACACAGATGGACTGACTCTAAAGCCTTTTCTGAGTATTTGTTGTCAGGCTTGGAGGAAGAGATGCAACAGTCCTACTCAGAAAGGGCAGAAGTAATTTATTATCTTCTCCCTGTTTTCACCCACATAACTTGAACAATCCACTAGGTCCATTGGAAGAGTAAGAGAGTCACAAAAATTCTACCGTTTTTCTTAAACCCTAAAGTGCATTTAGATTCAAAACCAACAGAAAAAAAAAGCCAACAAAAAATAATCCAGGCTGCTTATTTTCCTCAAAGCACAAACTAGACAAAAAATGGGATTGAGTAGTTTAGGATATGTGCTGAGATACGGCAGATTTTTTTTCTAGCAGAACTTCAGAACTGAAGGATTCACTGGAATGAGATCCTTAGACTTGTGGGCAGAGACATTAAGAACCCTTTTAGAGCTCCAATGCCTAAATTACAGGAGAAATTGCAACGGGACAAAGCAGGGCAAGACTGGAACTCATGAATTGTGCTTTCAGTTGTGTTCTGAGTTGAGCAGGAAGGGATGGAAAGGCTTGTGATGGAATTAGGGTGTATTTTTTATGCTGTCAGAAAACGAGCAGCAAGTAAAATCGGTGCTGGGATAAGATGATCCTGAAGGGTGGAACCTTCATGAATGAATGTAAGCAGCTTTTGAATGTCGTGGGGGAAAAATTCTCTCTTCATCCCTCCCTTTCAGGAACTGCCTTCTGAGCCTTGTGGTTACGCTTAGCCTGCCCCTCAGCTGACACTAAAAATAATGGCCTGTTTCTGATCAGAGGATTCAGCTGCTGCCAAACCCCTTGAATTTTGTGCCTATCTCTGCTTTTCACTTGAACAACTTCTCTGTGATCTGATAGAAGTTTGCTGGCCCTCTCCAAGAGCTAATGCTTTAATGCTTGGAAGCACTCCAAGGGCTCATTGGCCCTTATTAAGGTTATTGCCAGTCAGGCTTTGGCAGTGCTTCTCCCTTCTCCTGCTTTATGGAGCCTCACAGGGCTCTGGCACTGGGGAGTGTCCCTTGGCTGCAGGACCAGAGTTGCTGTTAACACTGACTTGAAAAAATCCTTTCAGCAATGCTGGCCCAGGGTTCCCTGACCTTTGCAGACCTGCTGCTCTGAAGAGGGGACAGTCTTGGATTATAACTAAAGAATAAATTTTCCACATCTGAGTACACATATTGGGTCCCTAATATAGGATGCTGTTTTATAGTGGCCTGAGTTTTAGGTCAAATGCTTTCTGATAATGTGAGCTCTTTTATAGGGTGGTGCGTTTGCTGCCAAAATTCTCTACTTCTAGAAAAGCTTGGCCTGGAGCTCTTTTTTTTTTTCTTCCACTTTTCAATAGTAATGCAAGCTTTCCTCAGATGTTTAACAATTGAATACTTGCAGAATTTGTCTAACGGTTCTATTAGAAGAACATAATGTTGGAAGGAAAAGTACTTTTCATCTTTGTCATGAAGCCTGAGGCCTGTCTGGTTAGTGAGAGAATGAATTTTTTTTACAGCCTAGTTGGTCTGTTTCTTAGAATATGGTTTGTGTCTATGGCAGCTTAAACAATTTCATGCCTGGACTGTGGTCCTGAATTCAGCCTCCACACCACTGCCTGTGGTCTCATGGTTTGGGATGTCTTTAACTGGAGCGGGAATGGGTATGGCTGAAAGATGAGACACTTCAGTGGAAATTTGCTTCTAAAACCCAGCAGTTTTTGCTAAGCCATGTTAGACTTTATCTCTTGCAAGCAAAGACCAAGGTTGTGTTGCGGCTGTAAGCTGATTCCCTGGGGTAAACCAGGTGGAAAAATTCCTTCAATATCTGCCACAAGCCCTTGGTCGCAGACAGCTCCATGTCTTCACTTGCAGCCACAAGCCCCAAGTCCTTTGGTTATTTTCATGCGGCACCTCAACCTCTTTTTCCAACCTGATGATGTTGGGGGTGTCTGACAAGCTTTCTGGGTTAGGTGCAGCTTCCCAGAGGACCTGCAATTCCCTGTGTGAAAAGGCTGTGGCAGTAGGATGTCCTTGAGATCATCTTGGTGTTCGTTAATTTGTCCCAACTGTTGCTCAGGTAGAAATGGCCTCTCCCAAGTGTGATTTTCTTGTAATGAAACTGTTGTATGACCAAACTCCTCATTTTCATCTTGCCTCTTGTGCCTTTTACATGTGTTGGCTGATCCATGGGGATTGGAGGAATGAGTTTGCTGGGAACACAACCAAGACAGGAGAGCTAAAAGGCTTCTTGAACTTGTGGCCTGTTTCAGTAGGGAGGAAAACAGATAAAAAGGTACTTTGAGGCTCTTCTCTGTGCTCACCTCTTCCCCAGCTAAAGGAATAGAAACTGATCTCTGCAGCACTTTGTGGCCCAGCTCCTGTGTGCAGAGCTGATGGCCGTCAGCACGTGCTGACAGCATCAGGCTGAGTCACCTGAGGTTGGTAAGACCTGTAACTCCAAGGGGAGAGCCCAGCCTGTCCCTGACTCTTGTCCTTCAAAAGACAAGGATCTTTTCCTCTGTTTGCTCCTCTGGCAGATGAGTCTGTGCATTGTGTGCTTATTCCTACAGACTGCATATTGTTCATTTGTTTAAAACCAATCTCATCTTCTCTGCTTATGCTTAAAGCAGGGACTTCAAAAAATGAAACTTGGATTCTGCTCACACTCTCCTTCCTTAAAGGGAACATATCTGTATCAGATTGCTGGGCTGAGCCCTTGACAAGCAGGCTGAGCTCCTAAAAAACCCAAATTGGCTACACAAGGACATCTTTGAGCTGCTGAACATCACCCCAAAAGTCAGATATTGCAGCTCAAGCCCTGATGGTGTAAGAGTCCAAAGAAGCGGAGAATATGGCAGGATCAAGAAAAGGCTCGGTGTTACTTCTCAGGCAGAATATTGAGGCAAAAGTGGCATCAGCTATAGCTGGGGGAGATTTATTTCACAGGAGTGGAATTTGGGAGAGCTTCAAGAGTGTGATTGTTCTGCAGACAAACACATCCTCCTGACTTTAGTCTGACACAGATAAAAGCAGATGAAATGCAGGCTGTGACCAAAGGAGGTATCACAGTCCTAATCAGTTTGATGACCTGTGATCTTGTCAGTGCTGTGACAGTTTGCTCACAGTTCAGACCTGGTGGTATTTGCCTGTACTTTCATTACAGGGAGATACTTTGAATGTAAATTAATAGTAATGAGGATGTGAAAAAAAAAAAACCCATCTCAAGGAAATTCAGTTCCGTCAAGATAGGTACATGAGGCAGTTTCTGGAAATAATAAAATTTAAGCATTAAGTGATAGTTACTTGCTGTGGATTTAACCTAAAGACTGGTTTAATTTTATATATAACTTACTGGAGCTCCAGAGCAGGTGGCAATACCTCAGCCCTAAAGGTTCCTGAAGCCCTTTGCAAAGGGCAATGTCAGTCCAGGCACTGTGATTTCTGTTCTGCAGCATCCAGGATCCATCCTTAAAACACCCTGTTTTGAAACTGTGGTAAGTGGTACATGGGAATTTCAAAGTGAAATAATATCATGTCATCTCTCTGATGTGTTTTGCCCTTTTAAAGCCTCAGACCTTGGACTGGATGGAAACCACTCCTGCTCCAATTCATCTCTGTTAACTGATGTTGCACAGGCAAATTCCTCCTGACAGTTCTCTGTGCCCATTCAGCTGTTACTTAGAGGTTTGTTTAAACCATTAAAAAATTCTGTTTGAGGGTAAGATCTTCAACTAGTAATTTTTAGTGCACAAGAAAAATGCTCATTTCTCAGTAACTCAATTCACAGGCAAGAATTAATGTATCAGAGCTCCATGTGCCTCATTAATTAATAACATGGGGTGCAGGTACCATTAACCTGGTAGATTTTCTTTGAGGAGAAGGAACAAAAAGTAGCTGTGATCATTTCTTGTTTTGTAAGACTTACCAGGCTTGATTCTGCAGGTGAACTTGCTCACTGATGTGCTTGTTCGGGATCTGCTTATGCACAGAAAGAACTTTCCATTCAAATGTATCCTGCATGGAAGTGGCTGAAATTCTATAAACCATTTCCTTGTCACAGTGATATCTGGTGAGAGATTTATGTGAGGATCTCTCCTGTGCACAGGGAGAGGTGAGACCTCTCATAAAACAAAGAGGGATCCATCTACAGAAGATTAAGGGAGTTAAATATTTGCAGTGGAACAGAGCATAAAATACAGGGTAGTTAATATTAAATGAGATAAATTGTTTCTCATCCTATAAAATAAATATCAAGTTTTGGAAGCAATCCCCTTGAGAAGAGTCTTTGAGTGTCTTCAAATGCCTAGCTCAGCAAAAACCTTGCAGTTTGTTTCAGATCTTCAGTAGCAAAGCATAGTAACAGTGCCTGTGCCTCAAAACTGTAAAGACAATACCACAGGGCATAAAAAATGTGAGTGGCCCAGTATCTCATGAAAGTTTGTTATTCCACTATAGGATAATCTGCTTCTGACAGAGCCTCTGTCCAAGGTTCCAAGCCAAACTTTCTTCCAGGTACAGTGACCTTCCTGCACCTTCCTCCTCATTCCCTCCCAGAGTTCAGGAGCTCCAAAACAGTTTGACCACTGTGGCTAAGGTCTCTATTGACCGCCTGTGTTGCTTGTTCCTGCTCCCTTTCTTCTCTTGGTGCACATTTGTGCTTTTAAATTTAATTTTTAACTAACTCATGCCTTATGATCTGGAATAAGGGAATAACCAGCAAGCACGATTCCAGGCAAGCAGGCCATTCATTTAGGAGAAAGCTCAGCATTAGGTCGGCTTACCTGTAAGATCAAATTGCACTGAGGTGACCACCAGCGCTGGTGCAAAGGAAACAGCTGGGGAATACAGAAAACACTGGAAGGAAGGAGTGGCCCCATGAAGTCAGTGTGGCTGTAACATGAGACCTCGCCCTTAGCTGCATGATTCCTTTCTGCCTTTATCTCTACAAGCTTTTTAGAATCTTCTGGGGATTTTCAGCTACCTGGGTGTAATCATTTCAGTCTGCACAATCTGACATTCCACTCTGAGCCTTTGATTTGTACTTCGGGGGCTCAGCTGCTTTCTGCAGAGCGCTCATTTTCCACAGGAGAACAGCCCTGGGGGCTGTTACCCGCCCCCCACCATTAAAAAGCCTCTTGCTTTCATGTATAATTGGGTTGAAACCCAGTTTAAATCCGGGGGATTTCACTGACTCAAATGAATTCTCTATCACACCCATTTTTCCCAGCTATGCAGAAACAGGGAAGGAGAGCAAGGACAGCTCATTTGAGGCCGCCCAGCTTCCTCGGCGTGCCCAGTATAAACAAACTACAAACATCACATCCTGAGTCCCAGAGCAGCACAGGACACAGCAGCAGCGAAGGAGCAGTGGGATGACCCATGGGCCTGTTTCTTGCCACTACCCATGCCAGAGTTGCTGCTGCTGGCACTACTAGGGCAGGTGGCCCGTTTGGACTTTAAAACTCACTGGTGTTACCAACCTGGTGCTACCAAAACAGGACTGAATTTACTACAGGCTTGCCTGGCCTTGCCTCCCAGGTTTGTTCCTTTTAGACACGAATCACAGAGGTCACTCAGGGGATTAGAAGGGAGAAGTCTGAGGCGTATCTTAATACAGGGCAGAGTCCTTCAGCTCACCCAGATCAGGTCCATCTCTGCTCAGAGCCTGGGGCTGTCTCTGACCCCTAGGATGGGGTACAGGACACTGCCTTGCAGTGTAACAGGATCATCCAGCCCTGCTGAATGGCAGACAATTGGGCAACAAAGTGCTCCTGAAATATTTAAGGGGTCTGTTTTCAAACCTATGTAACTTAATTGTTTTGGTTTCTCCTTGCAATCATGAATATTTTATTTGGCTTCCTCAGGTTATGGCTGGGGAAGAGACCCCTTGAGACCTTTTAGCTTGTCGTAAAATAGCTGGAAGAAGGCAGCAGAGCCTTACCAGTTTGAAACAGTGAGAGGTCAGGAATGAGAGGTCAGGAATTCTCCCTCAGTAGCCTGGGGAACAGGCTCAAAGGAGAATATTTTCTGTCAATATGAGGCAGCATATGATATGGAAGCAGGAGTGGAGGTATATTAATGCAATGGGGGGCGGGGGGGGAGGGGAGATACATAAAAAAGATATATTTTTAAACAAGTTTTACAGGCTTCAGGGTCCTGACTGGATTGTCAATTCTACTTGCTGTGGAGTCAAACCAAGAGGAGACCCTATTCATACATTTAGCAAGTTTAATCTTAAAAGCAGATGATCCTAAAAATAGCTTTGACCAATCTCTTTACCTGAGCTATTACCAAGCAAACAAGGGAATTTATGCAAAGTGTAATTTCTCTATTCAATCACAGCCAGTTTCTACTCTTTTATTTGTGTGGTTTAGTAATTTTTAAAAATGGATTTACCTTTTCATGCCTCTTTTATGCAATTACATCAAAAGCTTTTATTTTATGTAATTGACTTAAAAATTTGCAGTGAAAAGGTAATTCTCATGTTGTATCACTCTCTAATAACTTTCTAAAACCATAGTGGCTCAATTCTGGCTGAAAGGACCTGGTATTTTGCATAAATAAAGAAATATTTAGGAAACTCCACTATCCAGTCTACTCAGGAATCTGGAGCTGAAGTCTGGGAGGGTTTCATCTTTCCTGGTGCTTATCTCCCTCTCCCTTAACAAGATATGAACCAATGGCCAGCATCTTGCCAGAAGCACTTTAAAAGACAAACAAATGTGTTCAGTCTGCGCAGAGAATTCAGGTTAGAGGTGTTGGGACAGCCAGGCTGGAGTCTGGGATGGAGAGGGAGCATCTGCCCAGTACCAGTTTAGCCTTTCTCATCTCAGGTAGCTCAGGGCAGACAGGAGTCTGAAGTGAATGTGATTAGTGGCTTCATCTTAGCTATGCCAGGGTGAACCCCAAATTTCTGAGGCTTTTGACAAATCAGAGAAATCAAAGCAGCAGCTACAGTGCTGCCCGGGCTATGCAGAGCCTGAAGATGCTCCAGCTGATGCTGATGGAGTTTGTTAGAGCCATTTCCTCCTTAAGAGTTGAATTTTTCAGAGCAGCTTCTCCTCCCTGCCACACATACACATTAGAATATCCACATTAGAAGAACATACACATTAGAAGCTTAGAGTGAAGAACCTCAGGGCTTTCCTCTCCAAGATTCATTAAGGAATTAATGATCCAGATGCCATCAGTCATTCTGGGCTTTACAGGTGAGATTTCCATTTTCTGCAGAGAGGGATAGAGAGGTTTTTTTGGTAGTTAATAAAAGAATGTGATGAAATAATTAACTACACTGTTGCTCTACAGCCCCATTCTTGTGAACTAAGAGAAGTGGAGCATCCATGGACAGAAAGCTCAGGTAAAATGTTTCTTGAGTTCTCCAGCTCAACCCCTAGTTTCTATCTTTGCTTCTTAATGGAGGAGTCCTCAAGGTACAGAACGTAACAGGGGCTCTTGGAAGGAGATGGACAAACTGGTCTCACCCAAACTAGTGCTGGAAAGCATCTAAAATCTTATCACATATCATGTTTGGGTCACTTGTTTTGGTGGCTGGCCAGACCTGAGTTCATTTTGTTTAATCTCCATCTCCTCTGGAAAGGCTTTTTGGGAGGGGGCAGGAAAACTTACAGAGCCAAGGACATCCTTAGAGCAGTTAAATCCGGCTCTCCCTGTGCTGTCCCTTTGCAGCCTGGGGAGAGCAGGGGGAGACTGCATTTACAGCTCAAACTGAGCATTTGTGCCTGCTCTGTTTCCTGATTTCTGGAGAACAACCCAAAGCCATCCCTGAATTAAACAGAGTTTCATGGACATAAGCACTGGCCCTGAGTAACTTCAGCCTGTCTGCAAGAGGAGAACAACTTTATTTGGAAATCGGAGTTGAAAAGAGATTTAGTCATTCTGCTTGATTTGGACTGAGATTTAGGCATAATGAGGGCAAAAATGGTGCCAGTTTTGCTGTCTTTTCAGTGCTGAGCTGGAAACTGCTTTCCTGTTTCAGCAGAGAGCTTGGTATTGGCAAGGAGAGAGCAGAGGCTGAGCTATCCGTGCTTGGCTCCCTGGAATAAAACTCCAGGGCTGCAGAAGAAAGGGGACTATGATTTAATTCTTTTCACTGGCCTATTTTTTTTTTTAATTAGGTAGTTTTCACTGTGCCTTGTCTGGTAACCTCTGGCATTACAGCAGATGTGTTTTGGTTTTGGAATTGACCCTTTCAGTCTTTCTTTGGGGGTGCACCTAATCAGACTGTATCTGACACTGACCTAGGTGAAATCCCACCTCTTCTTTTATCCCAAACTCTGCAAGCCAGCTGCTGATATTGCTGGTTGAAAAGTTCAAAAGGTACCATGAGAAAGCTTGAATTATTGATGCCACTTTCCTTCCATATACGTGTAATTATCTGCTCTTGAGGCACAGGCCAGCCAGAATCCCTGTTAGACTCCGCAGCTGGGCAGGCTTGCAAGAACTCTGGAACAACCCTGGGCTGCATGGAAACAAGGCATGGGAGAGGGAATATGTTACCATTGCATGGATGTGACCTGTGATCCAGGTATGGGGCAGCTTGCTGGAATCAGTGTAGATATGTTATAAAAAATTACTGTGCAGAGTGATAAAAGAAGGGGTTTGAGAAATTTGTACAGTGAATGAAAATAGAAACTAAAGAATTAAGTTCCAGGCAGGTCCCTTTAATATTAATGATTACACTTTCTTCTGTATGAGTTGGGAGAATCCACTGTGCTCAGGGAAGACAGACAATTCCCTACTGGTCTTAAAATAGCAGCGTGAGCTTTCTGCTCTTCTTTTTATCTGTAGGTTCTTGCTGTGATTCTTGACAGCACTGAGGATTTCCTTTCTCTGATGTGAGTTATTCTCATTTCTTCTAAAAAGGGAGAATGTCATTGAATTATTCTTTTTTCTGTAGTGATTTTGGTGGAGTTGGTGTGGTGAGGGGAGCTGAAAAACTGATGAGCAGCATCTTTCACCTGCTGCAGTGTGTCCAGCAGGCAGATGGTCCAGGGCAGTTAATCAGAGCAGGTCTGATGTCAAAGGAATTGTTTATATAAGCAGTGATTCATCTTCCATATCCCAGTAATAACAGTGCTGTTACAAACCAATCTGCTCTAAAACCTTATCTCTGAAGAACTGTGAACTCCAGTTTTTCACTTTCTAACCCAGATTCAGTCTAGGGTCCTGTCTTTACAATGAGTCAAACCAAACTCCTGTGTCTAAGCTCCCTACAAATTTGGGTAGTGTTCCTGACCTTCCTCCTTATCCAAGAATTCCAGCATTTTTGTTTTGTGGAAGGCTTTAGCTCTGCAGACATATGACTGTCTAGCAACAGCACACAAAAGCAGACTTTTATTTATTATTTTCTCTACATTTGGCACTGTAGAGAAGCTGAATCAACTTTAAGCCCCCAGGAGGACAGAATAATAAGAAATATTCTGTACTGAGGATTTAGGGTCTAATTCAGCTCCCATTAATCTCAGTAACAAAAGTCTTGTTGCAGGATTTAGAGATCTAGGCCAGGAGTATTGCTCTATTAAGTGGGGAGGGGAGGCTGAAATGAGGTGACCAGACACCTATGTATGACAGTCCTGTTCAAAGAGAGGGAGAGAAGAGGATTGGTGTTAAAAGATGAACCCTGCCCTGTGTAGAGTGTCCATGAGGGTTTGAACAGAGTCAACTCTAGACCAGAACAAAAAAAGCAAGTTTAGAGGGAACCCTAAGGACACATTGTTGGGGAACCCTTAATTGTGTGTAACTGCTTTCAGAGCAGCTGCTTTTTGCTTCAGTATCAGAGTTGCAGCTGTGGGGAAAGGTAAGTGCTGGTTTTCCCCATTGCAGATTGCTCTGCATTGCAGAACAGCACAGAATAGGTGGTAGAGAAAAGGAAGCAACATGTGCAATAAACCACTGTGCTTTATACGCGCCAAATGTACTTTTCTTAGAGGATCATCCTTCCTGAGCTGTGGTAATCTCAAATGTGGTTTTGCTGTCCTCCTTGGAGTGACTGAGGTGAGACAAACTTTTTGATTCACTGAGTGGTTTCTTACAAAGTTGCTCCCAGAGTACTGGAATGTATTTTTCTAATGGCCTTTTTTCAAAATTTATTTTAATAACTTGTAAATACACTTGGACAAGTTTCAGTCTGCAATCAGGTCATAAGATATTATAGAGAGTGGCTGGATTTCTATCTTTCTTGAGTTACTAAGTGCTAAAAATTCTCATTCCTTTTCAGACTTTATAGCAGCTGTAAAGGTTCAAAGCTCTTAAAGCTTGTTGAATTGCAATCTTGATTATGTGCTTTTCTCTCATCCCCTTCCCTGGGGCAATGCCTGTGGATGGAAGTTCCAGGAAACCTTGGCCAAAACTCTTTTGGGCTTGTAGCCTGTGTACAGACATTGCCACTGGGGTGCAGCGTCAGAGTGTTAGACAGGTAAATATATTCATCCCATAATAGTCTAACAAGTGACTGGAGGCTTCCAGATGCTGGATTTCAGCTTATAAATAAGTTAACACTTGGTGGAGTTAGGAGGAATCAGTGACAAAATCTTGACTGCTCAATCCCTTTGTTACCCACTGACAGAATTTGTAAATCTGTGACGGCTGGAATTTTCTCTTCTGCCTGTGGAGAAACCACAGAATTGTCTGAAAAACAATGAGAAAGAAAAAGGAGAAAATGGAGAGAAGAATTTAACAGAGAAAGAGATGAGAGGACAAAATATAAAATGGAATTTCCCTGTCCCATGTGCTGTTTTGTTCCCTGCCCATCACTGAGTAATGTACTTTCCAAGATAGTCCCAAATAGCCCCAACAAGAGCCTTTTAATATTTTTTTTCCTTGGGAAGATATTGCAGATGGATGGGTTTCCTTGCTGTAAGATTTTTCCCTTAGTCCCATTCTCCTCATCCATTCACTTCCAAGTTTTCATTTCGCTGATCCATCATTTCCTTTCAGTTGTGCTCTTACTGTTTTGTGGTTTGGAGCCCTTCCTTGCAGTGTTGGGGACCCAAACCCAGGCTCTGCCATCAGCACTTAATTCACTTACAGGGGTCCCAGTGGGATATCCGATGCAGCAAGAGGTTGACTCATAAAATAAAGGATCCCGATAGCTGGAAAGGATAGAAGTGATATTTTGCATCAGTCTGAAAGATCAGGACCAATCCTATGAGCACTGTCACATCCTTTATTCCATACATATGATTACAGGAAAGATAAAGAGAAACAGGTTAACACCTGGGATACTGAACATTTCCCACACTGCCAGGGAATGACAGTGCACTCCGGATTAGCTGAGTGGAGACGTTATGACACACTGGAGTTGTGTTTGGGTCTGACATTTATTTCACATAGATCATTAGATGTGTTCCTCTCTTCTTCAGCACAAAGAAGGATATTGAAGAAGCAGAAACTGAAATAAAACTATCTTGAACTACATTCTATGTTGAACTACAGTGTGTCCAAACCTTTGTCAGCTGTAAAAAATCAGGGATACATGGCCTAATGATGGGATTCTTGGGGTGTCCTGTGGAAGCCCAGGAGTCAGACTTGGATGATCCTGATGGGTACCTTCTACGTCATCATATTCTATTATGGTATGATTCTAATAAAAGAAGAAAATCAGGGTGATTTGTGACAAAATAAGCCAGAAATTAGCATGGAACAGGGTAGTCAGTTTGGCACTGCACAGGCAAGGCTCTGCAAACATTTATTTGGCTCCACAAAAATGAGGCAAATTAGTGCTCAGGAGCATCTGGCTTCCCTTTGTAGCTTATTTCACAGCAAAATGCACAATGTTTCCTTTCACAGGTGAGTCTGGATATGCCCTCACATATTCTTGAACATTGAGGAAATGCCTCCTTCCCGATCTAAGACTTGGCAGAAAAAGGCTGGAAAAGAGAAGGTGTTCAGTTGTGAGAAAAATTCCGTGGGAGACTCAAAGATCCACTGTGGGAAGCAGAGAGAAGGTAAGAGCACAGGCCAAGTGAAGGGCAAAGAGTCACTGCCCGGACAAGGTGACAGCCTTGGAGAAGAGCCCTTAAAAATCATCAGACTGGGGAGGCCTCAGGAAAGCAAAGAAAATGACCGTAAGAAGTTATTCCAAAGAAAAAAAGCCTGCAGGAGAAATGATAAAAGTGAATCTGGTCTGGGGAGAAAACACCGAGTGTCCAGGTTGAAGGGGGAAAAAGGAAAAGCCTGCAAGCAATGGGAAATTACATCAGGGCAGGAGAGCGAGGACAGCAGTGACAAGGAGGGAAAAGCCATCACAAACAGAAAGAAATGGAGTTTTAGAAAGAGGAGTGGAAAGAGACGTGGTGTTGGTAAAACAGACACTGAGCTGGGGGCTGTAAGGGTGATCACGGAGCAAAGTGCTGAAGGTTCTTTTCACAAACAGAACTTGGCAGAAAAGGCACAGAACCCCAGAGGAAGGAACAGAGGGAATCAGGACTTCAAGGAGGATTCTGAGCAGAAATCAGGTTCTCAATCCCAAGGCAGTACAGCAGAGGAAAAAGGTAAGAGGGCTGGGAAAAAGCAAGTTGAAACTCTTACCAGGATTATTATCACTGAAAGTGAGGATGAAAATATTCTGGAAACCTCAGGTAACTCCTGCTCTGACTCCAGAAGTGAAGGCCATGGAACCCACAAAACGTGTACAGAAGAGGCTGTGGTGGGCAGCACTTTGGAGGAAGAGGGCAACAGTGAGAAAGAAGTTGTGCTCGAAGATCCTCCTGTGAGTGAAGGAAAAGGCTATAAGGAACTGGCTGATGAAAGCAAGGATGCATCTATTGAACCTGAAAAGGAGCAGGTGACCACAGATAGAAAAATTGAATCTGAGGCTGAAGGCACTGAATTTGCAGGATTGGAAGCAGAGGAGAAGATGAGGAAGCCAGACAAGATGCTGAGACAACCAGAAAGTGCTCCAGCTGAGAGCAGTGAGGCAGATAATCAGTTAAGCACTTCAGGACTGCAAGTTAAGAGTGTTAAGAACAGGGAAAATATTGAAGTAGACAAGGAAAATATACTAGAAAATGACAGAGCTGAAGATATGTCAAAAGATGGACACATGAATTCTGACAGCAGTGGGGAGAGCAGCACTTCGGAGAACATTGATGAAGTCAAAGAAAACAAACCAGAACCACTCCCAACTGCTGTGAAAGCAAAACTCCATGTTCACCGTAGCAAATATGAACAGGAAGAGAAGGTGAATGATGAAAGCAGAGAGCTAGAAGATGGCTCTTTCCTCTCCAAGCAGCAGAGGATATTGAAGGAGAAACCTGGGAAGTGCGAGATCCCAGAACAAGGTGAAGAGGCTGGACATAGACAGAGGGACAGTTCAGACTGCAGCAGGCAGGACCTACCAGCACTGATGCTTACAAAGAAGAGTTCTTCTAGATCCCAAATCCCCCTCAGTCTGGAAAACGAGCATAAAAACACTGACACCAAACTATCACCAAGCCAGAAACCAAATCCTGTCCAGATGGCTTTGGGAACCAGCTCAGACCTGAACAATGTAAAAAGCATCTGTTCAAAACCCATGACTCTAGAAACTCCCAGTAAACAAAAAGAACCCAACACAGCTCAGAGTTTTGGAGAGAAAAGAATAAATACTTCAAGCTGCTCCACGATTACCAAAAAATCATCTGATAAGCAGCTCATTGGAAAGAAGAAGAAAGTTGGAAAAGTTATTGGAGAAGTTAAACGGAGTTCAGGCCGGTCTACAAAGGCAATAAAAGAGAAGGCAGAAGTGCTTGCAGAGGCACCTTCTGAAAGAGAACCTGTGCACAGTGGGGAAGGATCCAAGCACCAGCACACATGTTCTGCTTTTACAAAAGTCACCACCTGGCTTGGCCAAAAACCTGCCAAGAAAGCAAGGCTGAAAGCTCGACTGCTGAGTGTGGCACGTGCAATTGGTATCTCCAGGTGGCTCTTGAAGAAATTTGGGAAGAAGAAGAAGAGCAGCAAACGTTTTGTATTCAGAAGTAGAATGGCAATCCAGATTCTGAGCACTGGTGGGTGGGCTGGTCGGTCTGGCAAAGCCTTCCCTGGTGCAGCTGGACAGCTGGAGAGGGCTGAGCCAAGGGACAAAGAATCTTCTGCTTCATTGGTGGAGGGGAAAGGTGGTCCTAAAATGGTAGAAGAAGTGGGACACGTTGATTTGCCTCCTGGTGATTCCCCTCTTCATGGAACCAGTTCCTTTCCATGCTTGGATGAGAAGAACAGTGCTACTGATGCCAAGTTTGCTGTAGTGTTCCCCAGAGTCCACAGCTTGGTTAAAGCTAAGAACTCCTTGTCCAGGGGCTCTGGCAATTGTTATTCCCTACAGAAACTGAAATCTCCATCAGAGAGAAAATCTATCACTCTTGTGCAACAGGGTTGCAGATTCAAACGTGACATTCCCAGGTCTCTGATGGATTCAAGCCAGAAGAACAGCGATCAGGGCTTCCTCCCACATCGAGAAGAGGAGCCAATTCACACATCAGATTATTGCAGTAATAATAATCAGATAGATATCAAGGAGGGTTCAGGTGTCCTCCAGACTGAAGGATCCATGGTCACTCCTAGTGTGCACTGGTCCCAGCAGCGGGGGCAGGGATGTGACCCTGCAGCGTGGCTGAACACCAAGCTACTGCTGCCACAGCCAACCATGGAGAACCTGAGCAAATGGGTCATCTCCAGGGACCCCCAGCTGGCCACTAGCCGGGTGAGGGTCTGCAAGGACCAGTGGGAGGGAGAAGATGCTGATGCTGATGACAATGTGCTGGAGATGGAGTTCATGCAGAAAGAGGTACAGGTGTTGTCCCCAGTACTGGAATGGAACTGAACTTCCCCTGATTTTTAGTCATGTATCTGTGCATTTCAGGTGTATGTATGTGAAGAGCACTGTGCAGAGGTTGAGGAGATTGAAGATCTAACCAGACTGGAGTGAGTGTCTGCAGCTCATTCAGGTCACAGGGGCTTGTTTGTTATCCTGCAAAGGTGGCTCAACAATAGAAAACACATTATGGATCCATAGCTAGATAGGAGAAAATAAAATTTTTCCTCTGTGGGAGCAAATAGAATTGATTGGATGCATACCATAGCTGAGTAACTGATGCTCTGCTGAAAAGATGAAAAGCTAAGTAAAAGACTGAATTTTAGTATTTAAGTTATGGACCTAAACTGAACCACTGGGGCGGAGCAGAGGTGCTGAGGGAACTCCTGACTGTTACTTAGAGCGTGTCCCCAGGCTCTGCTGCACATTGAACCTCTGCAGTCACACCCCAGAGCCAGCTGCTCAGCCTGGTTAACAGGCTTCTGTACAGCTGCATTCCTGGAACTCTGTCTCTCCTATTAAATGGTTCCCCGCCCTTAGCCCTTAAATGGGCTCTAAAAAAAAACCCCAAAATACTTAATGAGTAGAGGAAATTAGGTTTAGAGGCTGATGTGACTTCTATGATGTAGGAGAAGGACAGAATTGGGAATTTAATACACCTTTCTTATTGTATGAAGTGAGTGGTAAGAAAGGACAGCTTGCAGGATGAGAAGCACATTTCCATGTTCTTTGCCTACTGATATTGGTATCTGTGGCTTTAGTAACTCTTGTTGCCTTCAGCTGTGAAAAATTCAGGTCCTACATCTTTAAGAGCTGTTAAACCCTTGGCTCACTGCTGTTGTTTGAAAGATAAGCCCCTGACACTGCTCCTCACACATCCTCCCCTCCTCTCATCCTGTTGAGATAAACACCTGTAAAGGCTGTTCAAGGAGCTGTGATCACACAGAGGAAGTTCTGAGCTTTGAATGCTCCATTTTCTGATGTGTTTAATGCTGGAGATGTTGGAACCACATGAAGGCAGTGAAGAGTTTCAGTCCCAGCTCCCCACAAAATCTTCCATCCCCATATGGGCCATTCACTTAAGAGTTGGACTCCATGATCCTTGTGGGTCCCTTCCCACTCAGAATATTCTGTGATCCTTGGGAGGGCAGAAAGGTTAATATTTAATATTAACACATGGAAGTGAAGCTCATGGCTGACGAGTCCTTTCCTCTGTTTGTAGGGAAGTCTGTGAGAGCTCAGTCCTGCTGTGCCTGAAGAAAAGGTTCCATCGCAATCTCATTTATGTATGGATAATGATGTTTGGTTTGGTTTGGTTTTCTTCAGTGCTTATTCACTCTGAACAATGAGCTTTAAGAGAAAATAATTTATATTATGCCATCAAGCTTTAATAATGCACCAAGTATCTCACTCATCACTGGGAACAATGATAAAAAGGTATACTCACAGCTTTTCCTCAGAAACCAGGTAGAATGAAATATTTGGGGTAAAATCTGAAAGTTCCAGAGTTTCACTGTAATTTTGGTATTCATTGCCAATCTGTGAGCATACTTGGGCTCCTTTTTTAGCCTTGGCTGCTCCTACTGGGTATCTCCTCTTTTAGCAGAAAAGTTCTGAATTAAAAATTGTGGATCTTGAGAAGAAATCTCAGAGTTTCTGCAAACATTCCACAGTATTGCAGTCCAGATCTGGTTGTGGGTGGTTAATTGTTCTCTTTTCCATTTACAGTGTTCAAACCTGTGCCTGTAATTTCATGTGGAGCTTAGAGAATAGATAGTGGCCAGAGAAGATGACCACAGACCAGTGAACGCTCAGTTATCCCATTATTAATGACAGAGACTTGAAAATGACCACTGAAAAGCTGTGTCAGAATAAATAATATTCCTTTAAAGGGAATTTGTATATTTGTATTAATATATGCATTCAGCTGCATTCCTCATTCCAAAAATTCTAAGAAGCCATCAGACTTTTTCCTCCTTTCCTATTTTTGTCCTAGACTTACATTGGGCAAATTTTGATTTCTGTGAATCCTTTCAAAGACCTCAGTATCTACTCCGAAGATGTGGCTACCGAGTACCAACAAGGGACTCTCTCAAAAAATGCCCCGTATGTTTTTCTTTCTCAAATAACTCTCTAAACCCTGTTCTGTTTGTGCTCTAGAAAGTATTTTATTTTCCTCCAGTTCTCTGGTAGAGCAGGATGAATGTCACAGGAAGTGAACAGCCCATTTGGCAAAGCTGTAGCTATAATTCTGAAGAGCTAAAGTTCATCCCTGGAAGTGTCCAAGGCCAGGCTGGACAGGGCTTGGAAAAATCAAGTCTAGTAGAAGTTGTCCCTATCCATGGCAGAGGAATGAGATGGTCTTTAAGGTCCCTCCAACCCAAACTATTCTGTGATTTTTAGGTCAAGTTTCTTTGATCAAGACACTGGCCCATCTTTAATGTAGATCCCTGATGAGGAACCCTTCGGTGCTGCACTTGTGAGGTGGAAATGTGGGGTCAGTTAATGAGGGTTTCTTTCTATCCGTCCAGACACATCTTTGCCATAGCAGAGATGGCCTACACGCTGTCCCAGTCGTCAGGGCAGGAGCAGTGTGTTGTCATCAGGTACGAAGTGAAGGGCTTTGCTGGATACCCTTTAATTTCTTTATGTAAAAGTTGCACTTTTGTATTTCACTGCCTTTAAGTTGATCCTTCTAGCTCTTATGTGAGGGCTGCCTGTGGAGAACCTGAATCAGGGGGATTTTTATTTCACTCTGTGCAAATACACTTTGAATTTAGTTTCACTTCAGAGGAGTAAGAGAGAAGGAATCTGATATTCCCGAGTGGAACCCTATTTGGGCCCTTTTTGTCAGGTTGTCTCAGTGTTTCAAGCAATAGGTGATAGATCTTCAGCTGTACATCAGCACAACCCCACTGATTTTTTGTAGCAGGGCCTCTGATATGCCTAGATCAAGTACCTCTGTTTTGATGCCAACTTCTCCACCTCTTGCTCCTGCAGTGGGCACAGTGGATCAGGTAAAACAGAAGCTGCCAAAGCCATTGTGCAATACCTGACCATGCTGTACCAGGGATCTGACAGCCACAGGATCAGACAGGTAACAGGCAAGTGAGCTTGGCTGGGGGCCGTGAGGGTTGGGCAGGGAAAATAAGCCAAAGACTGGGGAGAGAGGCCATGCTGATAACATTATTTATTTGGCTGGACTTGGGAGGGTTTGTGGTCTAAGGTGAAGCACCCATAAAGACTTAAGGACAGCTGGTGTATTTGTAGTTCCATTTTAATACCTGGGAGATCTGATGCTGTGAAAAGTGCTGTATCTGTTTGAACAGAGAGCTGGTAGCTGCCATGGAGAGCTTTTAGCAGAGCCTGGGAGGTGAATCTGAACAAATGCAGAGCAGAAATAAAGTGAAAGATTATAGCAGTAAGGATAAAGAGCTCACAGAGCAACTCAACACTGGCTAGAGACAATGATACAAGGATACATTTAAAAATACATCTTTTACCCATGTGAGAATTATATCAGTGAAGTCAGGGTTTTTTTTTTTTTAATCTTTTCAAACTGGAAGGTACATAAACCATTTCGAGTTTAAAAACCTGTGATTACTACTGAAGTGTTCCCTCTCTTTTTTCTTTACAGCCCTGCAATGTCCTACCCATCCTGGAGAGTTTTGGAAATGCAAGAACCATCCTCAATGACAACTCCAGCCGTTTTGGAAAGCTGCTGAATGTCCACCTGCAACAGTGAGTTGAATCTCCTCGGGTCCCTCCAGCTGCCAAGGGGTGTCTGGGTGAGACCAGGTGGAGCAGTGCTGAGAGTTCCCTCCCCTCCACCCTTTTTATCATCAGTGTAGGAAGAGGGTGAATTTACATCCTTATTTTGCTTTTTTTGTGTTTCCTCCGCAAAAGAACAGATCTTAGTTCTCAAGATGAGTGTTAAATTAAGAACATAATGGCTGAACCCATCGGATACCCTGCTGTGTCCTCAGCACTGACCTCAAGCACTGCCTGAGGCAAGAACAGCCCAAATACATAACACCCCTTGAGCTCTTTAACATTTGCAACAGCTCAGGAGTTTTTCTCAGTCTCCTGAAGTTTTCCAGTTTCCTCTTGGACTTACACAAACTTGATGCCTCTGCAACAGCCTCCAACAAGGGTTCCACAGGTCTAACCAGTTCTGTGAAAACAACGTAGTGTTTTGAGCCTGCCTCCTTTCTAACTTCTGGGTTTGGATGGTTTGTTTGGTTTGGGTGGGGGTTTTTTTATGGTTTTTGTTTGTTTGTTTGTTTGTTTTGTTTTTTGGGGTGGGGTTTTTTTTGTTTGGTTTTGGGTTTGGTTTTTGGGGGGGTTTTTTTGTGACTGTTGCCAAGCACTGAGCTGATTCTTTCATGGAATTGTTTATCAAAACCCTCAGGTCTCAGTCCTAAGGAGCGGTGGTTATATAGGAGCCTGACTAGCTCTGTACTCATCACTTCACATTTATCTGCAGTGGGTTTCATGTGCCATTTTCTTTCTTACTCACTCCACACACTAAGGTCTGTCTGCATTTACTCACAGTTGGCCTTCACCCTTACTACCCTGAATAATTTCATACAGGCAGGAAGATTTGTCCCACTGCTGTTCAGCTCCTCTTCTAGTCACTTATTAAACCCCCAGTTGCACTCACAAGTCAGGTACAGACACTTTGTGGAACTTTGATGGTTGTTTCAGACTGTTAAGAGAATTCACCTTCATTCCTACCCATGTTTGGACTTTCCTTCTTATTCTGTGCTTGCTTGGTTTCCCCTGAAAGTCCTACAATTTTGTCAAAATATTTTGGAAATTCATGTAGATTGTGTCCCTAAGATCATTCTTATCTGCAGAGACACAAGTCTGCAGAAAATCTGCCCCCAGCTTCTGACAGGATCTGTTGTCTTATGCTCAGTGGCATTGTGGTGGGAACATCCATCTCCCAGTACCTGCTGGAGAAGTCTCGTGTGGTGTTTCAGGTGAGGACCGGTGGCCCCTCTCTCCCGTATTAACATTTAATCTTAAATTTACTGTTAAATAACAGGGGTGGGAATTATTATGAGAATTGCTTTCCATTTCTTCTACTAGCAAGAACTATATCCCCTCCATGTAGCACAGGGTGATCACTTCTTTTATTTGAATAAAATAGGAGGTTTCTCTGTCTCAAACAGGTTGAATTAAGCCACTTATTAGGGATCACTGAAAGCTGAATCCTCCCTCAATTAGTTTTTCTTAATATCTAGAGTGTGGAAATGGCCAAATACCAGAGCTGTGCGAAAAGGACTTCTCTCAGATGGCATGTTCTTAAGGTGTCAGTGGGAAACCCGGGAAACTTTTCAAATTAAGTGGTTCTAACTTTATCCTGCTGAGCCCAGAATCTGTTTCCTGCTCTGTGGGTGTGTTCTGGAGGGATTTGGAGCTGGATATGGATCAACTCCATGAATGTGTCCCATCAGGCCCATGGTGAGAGGAACTACCACGTGTTTTACGAGCTGCTGGCAGGGCTGCCCGTGGAGCAGAAAGAGGAGATGTACCTGCAGGAGGCAGAGTCCTACTTTTACCTGAACCAGGTGAGTGAGCTGAGGGTGCTCTGCAGCAGCTGGCAGAGAGAAATGGCCCAGGCTTCCCTTCTGTTTGGTTAGAGAGGCACCAAATCACTTTGTTGTCCTGCAAAGGACTCTCGGGACTATGCTAAAGTCAGCTCTGCTCCTTCTCATACCTGATCTAAGAATCAGCGTCTTTGTCTCTTTTGTGACCATTTTCTCAACTTTCAGGCCCCTTCTACTCTGAAAGGACGGACTTCAACGAGAAGTCCTTGTGTAGACTCATGGCTCCATCGTGTGGTGTAAAACCCCTTTTCTCATTGCCTTTCCTTGCATTTGCAATTTACTATGGGACTGCAAAAAGCAGGGAGGATTTCTTTCTACCTTCTGCAAAACACTTGTTTATTGACTGAGTCAAGGGGTACAGATTTTAAACCACAGAAATACACTGCTGATTGCAATTATTTAAATTGAATTTGTTTGTAAGACTTACATCAAGTCACAGTCTTGGAACACCACGGGGTTTTTTGTTTTGTTTTGAGGTTTTAAAGATTGTTTTCCATAATCAAGGAGGTCACAACAATAGCAAGAGATTTTTCCTATTTCAGCGTGAGTCAGCTTTCCCAGGCTGCAAATTCAAATTCTTCACAGCAGCTGCGGTCCGGAGGAATCCTCGCTAGCGATTGCTACCACCTCGCCGTCAGGCGAGGAATGGACAAGTACCATTAATGACTCAAGGATGGAGGGCACTTAAGGGCTCAGCCCCTAATGGGTGTTTAAAGGTTCCTGGCTGGCAATGCATTGTAAAGCAAAGTCTTCAAGGTGATAATTATCAGGAATATCCCAGCCTGCGGCGGAGAAGGAAAGGGGGAAAGATCAGATTATACACAAAAGGGTTAGCAGAGACTGACAAAATCTATCTTGGATCTTGGCAAGAAGAAGCCCAAGGGCTGCCTAGACCCCATCCTTGTCTCACCAAAATCTGCTGAGAGCTGGGAACTATGGTCGAAAAATGCCCTTGAACACAAACAGGTTCTGCAGAACCCTCTGACCCAGGATTTGTGACCTTTAGGGTCACAGGCAGTTGTTAGGAGTATTCTCCTGCAGAGAAAAAAAAAAAGCAGCAGAGAAGTGATAAGCCCATGTTGTAGTGAAGCTCCGTGGCCGAGATGAGATAGGCTGTAACCCTGAGTGGCTCCCTGGGTGCACTGAACCCATCTGGTACCATCTGGTACTATTTGGGGGAGCAACTCTGCCATGATTTACTTGGGAGTCGACTAAGGCACCACTTCTCCTCTCAAGTTCTGCCCCGGCAGCAGGCAGGGGGATCCTGAGGAGCTTGTACCGGAATTCCAACAGAAACTTGGCACGTGTGGGTAAGAGAGATCCTAATCTCAAAACTCCAGAGGGTAAAGAGACTAGCTCCTCACAAATGCTGAGTTTCAATTGGTGGTGTCTTTCATTTCTTCAGGTTCCTCCAGTTTTAAAACACTGAACTACTTCTCTGAAGATTCCTGATGGTGGCTTAACCCCTGCCTGAGGCTAAGGGGGCTAATCACGATTATCTGTCCCTTTTCTCTCAGGGCAGAGCATGTGATGTCCTAGGGAAAGAGGACAGTCAGGATTTTCTGGTCTTGGTGCAAGCTCTGGAGGGAATCAGCCTCTCAGATGATCAGCTGAGCTCCACCTGGGCTATCCTGGCTGCCATTCTGCAGCTGGGGAACATCTGCTTTACCTCCTATGAGGTACAATAACCCCGACAGCTTGGGAATGGGATATTTGTGCTGAATATTGCTGTTGTCCCATGTGGTGGGACTGAGGACATGATTCTCGACTGAGGATGACATCCTTTGAAGACCTTCCCGTCCTTTCAGTTTTGGGCTCTAGACTGGTCTAGGCAAGGGCAGAAGTTGGGAGGCAATCAAAGGTCGTTAGATCTTGGGTGGCTTTTTAAGGAGCCAAAATGAACCCGGTGTTCTACCCAGACTGTGGCCAGCTCTGTGCAGCTGAGCTGCTGTTGAGAATATTAATACAAGAGGGACCTTGTATGCCATCCATTGTTCCTATCAATAATATATAGTAATATAGATATATAGATAGTAATATATATATATATATATATGTAATAAAGAACACTTTATTATTTAGAAGGAATCTCTTGAACATGCAGCCATCGCCAGTGACACTGAGATTCAGATTGTGGCCAATCTGTTGTGTGTCTCAGCAGAACTCTTGCAGAGCGCTGTCACTCACCGTGTCACTGTGAGTACCTTTCTGGTGATTTCTCATTCCTCCTGAGGCACAGAATGTCCTGCCCCACTGTCCTAAACTTAGAAGGCTCAAATTCTGGGCTGTAACAGCAGGAGTAAAATGGTTGGGATGGGCTGAACCCCTCAAGGCAGAGCTCACATCTGAGAGGGCTCTTTTCTGACATGAGTGGCTTCAGGTTTATCACTTTGGCCAGTTGACTGGCAGCAAAATTCTGGGTTTAGTTTTTCTTTTGATATCTGGGTAAATTCTCAGCCAAATAGAAAGAAATATTCATTTATTAACTGGGCTGACTTTCCTGTGGATTAAAAAAAAAAAGAAAAAAGGTGGGTTTGTGAGATAATAAGAGTAAATTCTGTCTCTTTATGTATCCAGGTTACATCTTATGATCGGATCTTCACCCCTCTGTCTGTAGAAGGAGCCATTGATGCCAGGTAACTTCTGCTGATGTCTGGATAGGTAAGATGCACCCAGAGGTGCTGTCTTTGCAGTAACTGGTTCTTCTCCCCTCTCCCACTTAGGGACTCCATTGCCAAGGCTCTGTACTACTTGCTCTTTGAGTGGCTGCTGCTGAGGATCAATGAGTGGCTGGCTCCCTTAGAGTCTGAAAGTGCTGTGGGCATTGTGGACATCCATGGGTTTGAGGTTATTTTTCACGTTCTTTTGCTATGGCCTGGGCAGTGAGGGCATGTGCTCACCAAGGCTTTGGAGTATTTTACTTAGGGCTCCTGTTAAATCCTATGTGTGCCAATGAATGCTGAAAACAATTGAATACAGAGGTGGGGCTGTGCATCCAAGAGTAGATCTTTTCTTCTTTATGCTCCTTCACAACTTGTCTCACCTCTGGCTGTTCAGCCTAGTCAGTACTCCAGGCTGAGAGCTTGCAAACCAGACAGAAGAGGGTTTGAACAGTCAGGGTTCATTCACACTGGCCAGAACCAGCAGCTCAGCTCAGCCTGTGCAGCATCTACAGGGAGCAACAGCTCCCTGGGCCTTGGAAGGGATGATCCCTTTTTGTCTTTGCAGGANTGATAAGCCCATGTTGTAGTGAAGCTCCGTGGCCGAGATGAGATAGGCTGTAACCCTGAGTGGCTCCCTGGGTGCACTGAACCCATCTGGTACCATCTGGTACTATTTGGGGGAGCAACTCTGCCATGATTTACTTGGGAGTCGACTAAGGCACCACTTCTCCTCTCAAGTTCTGCCCCGGCAGCAGGCAGGGGGATCCTGAGGAGCTTGTACCGGAATTCCAACAGAAACTTGGCACGTGTGGGTAAGAGAGATCCTAATCTCAAAACTCCAGAGGGTAAAGAGACTAGCTCCTCACAAATGCTGAGTTTCAATTGGTGGTGTCTTTCATTTCTTCAGGTTCCTCCAGTTTTAAAACACTGAACTACTTCTCTGAAGATTCCTGATGGTGGCTTAACCCCTGCCTGAGGCTAAGGGGGCTAATCACGATTATCTGTCCCTTTTCTCTCAGGGCAGAGCATGTGATGTCCTAGGGAAAGAGGACAGTCAGGATTTTCTGGTCTTGGTGCAAGCTCTGGAGGGAATCAGCCTCTCAGATGATCAGCTGAGCTCCACCTGGGCTATCCTGGCTGCCATTCTGCAGCTGGGGAACATCTGCTTTACCTCCTATGAGGTACAATAACCCCGACAGCTTGGGAATGGGATATTTGTGCTGAATATTGCTGTTGTCCCATGTGGTGGGACTGAGGACATGATTCTCGACTGAGGATGACATCCTTTGAAGACCTTCCCGTCCTTTCAGTTTTGGGCTCTAGACTGGTCTAGGCAAGGGCAGAAGTTGGGAGGCAATCAAAGGTCGTTAGATCTTGGGTGGCTTTTTAAGGAGCCAAAATGAACCCGGTGTTCTACCCAGACTGTGGCCAGCTCTGTGCAGCTGAGCTGCTGTTGAGAATATTAATACAAGAGGGACCTTGTATGCCATCCATTGTTCCTATCAATAATATATAGTAATATAGATATATAGATAGTAATATATATATATATATATATGTAATAAAGAACACTTTATTATTTAGAAGGAATCTCTTGAACATGCAGCCATCGCCAGTGACACTGAGATTCAGATTGTGGCCAATCTGTTGTGTGTCTCAGCAGAACTCTTGCAGAGCGCTGTCACTCACCGTGTCACTGTGAGTACCTTTCTGGTGATTTCTCATTCCTCCTGAGGCACAGAATGTCCTGCCCCACTGTCCTAAACTTAGAAGGCTCAAATTCTGGGCTGTAACAGCAGGAGTAAAATGGTTGGGATGGGCTGAACCCCTCAAGGCAGAGCTCACATCTGAGAGGGCTCTTTTCTGACATGAGTGGCTTCAGGTTTATCACTTTGGCCAGTTGACTGGCAGCAAAATTCTGGGTTTAGTTTTTCTTTTGATATCTGGGTAAATTCTCAGCAAAATAGAAAGAAATATTCATTTATTATCTGGGCTGACTTTCCTGTGGATTAAAAAAAAAAAGAAAAAAGGTGGGTTTGTGAGATAATAAGAGTAAATTCTGTCTCTTTATGTATCCAGGTTACATCTTATGATCGGATCTTCACCCCTCTGTCTGTAGAAGGAGCCATTGATGCCAGGTAACTTCTGCTGATGTCTGGATAGGTAAGATGCACCCAGAGGTGCTGTCTTTGCAGTAACTGGTTCTTCTCCCCTCTCCCACTTAGGGACTCCATTGCCAAGGCTCTGTACTACTTGCTCTTTGAGTGGCTGCTGCTGAGGATCAATGAGTGGCTGGCTCCCTTAGAGTCTGAAAGTGCTGTGGGCATTGTGGACATCCATGGGTTTGAGGTTATTTTTCACGTTCTTTTGCTATGGCCTGGGCAGTGAGGGCATGTGCTCACCAAGGCTTTGGAGTATTTTACTTAGGGCTCCTGTTAAATCCTATGTGTGCCAATGAATGCTGAAAACAATTGAATACAGAGGTGGGGCTGTGCATCCAAGAGTAGATCTTTTCTTCTTTATGCTCCTTCACAACTTGTCTCACCTCTGGCTGTTCAGCCTAGTCAGTACTCCAGGCTGAGAGCTTGCAAACCAGACAGAAGAGGGTTTGAACAGTCAGGGTTCATTCACACTGGCCAGAACCAGCAGCTCAGCTCAGCCTGTGCAGCATCTACAGGGAGCAACAGCTCCCTGGGCCTTGGAAGGGATGATCCCTTTTTGTCTTTGCAGGATCTGGGGGTGAACAGCTTAGAGCAGCTCTGCATTAACTTTGCCAATGAGCACCTCCAGTGGTTCTTCAGCCAGACTGTCATTGCCCAGGAAGAGGTAAGTGGAACCCAGTAGAATTCACACATTAAGGCAGCGCACATGGACTGAGCTGAGGCATCCTCAGAGTATTCCTCAGCAGGGAACAGGAAACTGAATGGTCCTCTTAAGTAATATCCATGGAATCCTAGTCCAAAGAGCTGCCTATTTAGTACCTTTTATTAATTCTACAGTAAAGTAAGGGAAAGAGATTTTGTCAGCACCTTGCTCCCTTTTCCAGATTTTATACATGAGTTGGTCAGAGTCAAAGAGCCCAGACCTTAGTGGGTATTTTCAAAGCCTGTTTGGCTTCTTTGTAGCATTTTCTGTACCACTTATGTCCTGGGGATTAAAGTGTATTTATTAGACTTGTTGCCTTCTACAGTTCACTTTATCACTCAGCTTAGCAACCTTCCTCTCTCAAATCAGGAAAATCATTAATGGCTTTAGAAGAAGTTTCCTGAGACAAAACCAGACAATTCTAGGCAAGTTCCTAACAGCAGTGAAACACTAACTTCCTGGTTGTAAAGGGTTAAAATTCATAACCGGGCAGAAACACCAAATAATGTAGTGGTTATCACATTTGCCGAATTTGTTTTGTGAAACGTAGTGTGGGGATCTAACCTTCATTTTAGTGGAATAGGATTAAAAGAAAGGCAAAACAGGCTCAACTTAAAAATAGAAACAGTTAGATTTATTAACATACACTAAAGGGCAAACAAAAAACCCCAAACAACCACGAAACCTTTTTAAAGACACCCCCTTCCTCCTTAGTAACAATCTACTTTTCTATGAAACAATGCAAAGAGACAGAACTTCAGAACTCTTAAGTCAGTAGCACTTATAAAAATAGTCTTCCATTCAGTCTTTTGAGAGAGACAAGTCCCTCCTGATTCTTCTGGTAACTTTCCACAAGAGACACAGTCTGTTTGTGGCTTCCAGTTCCNCTGTAGAAGAAGCTCAGAAACGGTGGCCCGGGTCTTCTGTCCCCCCTAACCCCTCGGTCTTATGGGGTGCGTTTTTAGCCCAGCCTGGGCTCGGTGCTGCTCTCTGGGGACCCAGGGGCTGGGGGAGGGGCCGGGCCCATCTCCCTCGGCGGCGTTTGCGATGCTGGCTCTCGCTCTCCTCCCGGCTGCCGGCAGCTGCTGAGGCTCAGAGACCCGGCCTGGCTCAGCTCGGCTCCCTCAGGGCCAGCCTCGGCATGGCTGCCCCCAGCCCGACTCCTGGGGCCGGCAGGACCCTGTGCCCGGGCCCCCTCACCCCGGCCTGGCCCACAATGTTACCTCGTGGGCAGGGTCTGTCCAAAAAGATCAGAATTCCCAAGATTCCTGTATTTAAGCTGTGTGTCCCCAGGGGTATACACTTTTTACCCAACTGGCTAGCTCGGCTGTCAGTTCCAAAGCAAATCACCGATTGTATTTTTTTTTACCAGTCATGCTAAACCAATACATTGATAAACAACCCAAATCCCTCTGTTAATTCTCTCCATTTGTCCTTGTCTGCCTGGCTGGATTTGGCCTTTAACATGAAGGAGGAATACAGCCAGGAGCAGTTAGCTTGGATTCCTATTTCCAAGATGTACAGCAAGTCATGCCTGGATTTCCTGACTGTAAAGCCCCATGGCATCCTGTGCATCCTGGATGACCAGACATCCCTGATTCAGGTGAGGAGCTCTCAGTCTCTCATGGAATCCCTTTCAAAGGATGGTTGAGGTGAGGCTGTTTTCCAGAATGATTTGACAAGTATTCAATGTTTTTACCTTCAGTTTAACAGTGACATTTCAGCCTACTGAGTGTGTTGAAGCATCAGGAAATCTTTTTTACAGGCCACAGACCACACTTTCCTCCAGAAGTGTCATTATCACCATGTAAACAGCCCTTGGTACACCAAGCCCAAGCTGCCTTTGCCAGAGTTCACTGTGCAGCACTATGCTGGCCGTGTCACCTACCAGGTGAGCTTGCAGGGGCTCAGAGCAGCTGCAGAAATAACCCATCCTGGGAACAAGCTGTGGGTGTCCTGATGGACCAGCTCTGTGATCAAAGCTCTCCACTTGTGACTGCACATCCCGCTAGAGCATCAGTTTATCAGATGAGAGGAGATTGTTATTAAGAGAGCCAACTAAGCTGCCACTGGGTGGAAGCAAAATAGGAATTGACCTCAGTGACACAACAGCCTCAGAGCTCTGGAAATGCAGGAAAGCTGTTGCTGCTGGGAAACAAAAAAAACCAACCCCCTCCCCCCCCCAAAAAAGTGAAAGCCTGCTGGGTGATGTGAAGGAGAAAAGGAGCAATCTCTTCTCAAAGCAGAAGTCATTGTCCTCTCTACCCTGGTAGCAGCAGGAAGAAGCAGCTTCATTCTTCAGGGCTTTCCCCTTGTTCTACCTCTCCAGCTGCCTGTCCCCAGTCCCAGTGTGTGTAACAGGAGTGTTTTCCTGTCTGAGTGGTCTGAATGGTGCTTTAAATCAGACTTTGTCTCTGCAGGTCCACAAGTTTCTCAATAAAAACCGTGACCAGCTGCAGCCAGAGGTGCTGGATATCTTCTCCCAGAGCCGCCTCAAGGTACAGCAGTGGGTCAGGAGGAAGATCTCTATTGCAGACACCCAATGATCCACTCATTGTCTTTATGTGAGAAGCAGAAATCTGCTGATCAGGTGTCAGGAGAACATGGAGAAGCCATGAGTTTTATTTTACTGAATTTACTTGGGAATTGAGCAAATTGTCTTTGCCCACAAATGATGCAATTTATATATAAAACACACAGACTGCCTAAGGGTGCAGCTGCATTCCTGACACTGACAGGGGCAAGGGAAAATGGCCTCCTTAAGTTTCAGGTAGAAGAGATTCTTCTTTCCACATAGTTCAGAGAGTTTTGGTAATTTCTTTGTTTTTCAGGTGGTATCTCACATTTTCCAGCGGGCTAAAGCTGCCTACTGTCAGCAAAGGGAGCTGAGGGGCAGGGGCAAAGGGCTCAGGCCTCAGGCCTCCACACTGGTGTCCAAATTCCAGCAGTCTTTGCAGGACCTCACAGCCAAGCTGAGAGGGTGAGAGGCGCTGTTGGCACACAGAAATGTGAAGTCTTCCAGGGTCAGCACAGAGACCAGGGTGACCCAAGGTTCTTCCTTCTGTTTTCCAGGAGCCATGCCTTCTTCATCCGGTGCATCACCCCTAATCCCAGGAAGGTAGGGCAGCGCCCCGAGCTCCTCATGGGGTCCCTCAGTTCCTTCATTCTTCTCCAACAACTCTCATTTTGGAGATTTAAACAGCTAGGATTTAAACTTTGTTTCATTTGATAGCTTTGAGACTTTTCTTCCGCCTTCTGTGTCCCACCCTTTCCTATGGCCATGTGAGTTAATCCTGTGCTGCAGGAGCAGAAGCCAGGGTCCGCTGGATACCAAAATATTCCTTGGGCTTTGTGTTCCATGGCCCACAGCCCATGACAAGATCCAATCCAAGGACAGGACAAGAGAAGGAGACTCTTCCTAAACTCCCTGCCTTCAATCGCCTTTCTTTCTTTATTTCTTGTTTTTCTTTCTTCCTTCTGCTTTATCTTCGCAGCTGTCAAATATCTTTGATGTGGAATATGTCAAGTGTCAGCTGCGATATTCCGGGATACTGGAGGCCATCCACATTCAAAAGGAGGGGTACCCAGTCCGTCTGCCATTCCAGAGCTTCCTGGCCAGGTACAGGGGTGTCCTGGCTTGGGATCCCCCAGCCCTGGATGATTTATTCTCTGAGGGCTCCATGTACAGCCCTGGTTTTTGTCACACCTGCTCCCCCTGTCCCAGGTACGGGCTCCTGGCTGGGAGCAGGCCCAGCAGCTTGGAGCAGAGAGAGGGCTGTGCAGCAGTGCTGGCTCACGTCGTGGGGAACCCCTCGGATCTCTATCAGATTGGAGTGACAAAGGTGATGCCTGCAGAGAATCCCATCCGGATTGCACAGCCCCATCCACCCATTCCCAGGCTGGCAAAGCACTGAGAGGAGCTCAGCCTCTGCCCAGAGAGGGAGGGCCTTGCACACCTTCCCCTCTCACCTTTGCCTCTTGTCTCAAGTACTAAGGAGGCATTTTTAGCACTTCAGATTAACAACAGACTCCAGCTCTAGGTTATTGTAGCATGGCCAGGTCCTTTCTTTACCCAGCATTCTTGGGCTTCTACTTCTGCTACCTTCATCACTCCTTGATTCCTTGTCCACCACAAATGCATCCATCTCTGTCACCTGCACCTGTCCCTCCTGCCCTCCCCAGTTTCCTTAGCAAGAACCCTTAAAGGCTACAAAAGGATAAACCAGCAGTTTTTATTATTGATCAGCTCTGCGAGAAGCTGCTGCTTCCCTTGTGGGTCAGCAGCTGCTGCCTTTGCCCAGGTGTTTCTGAAGGAGAAGGCCAGGCAGCTGCTGGAGAGACGATGGCTCCAGAGGCAGAGCTGGGCTGTTGTCACTCTGCAGAGGAAATTCCGACACCTCCTTCACCAGCGGCGCCTCCGTGTCCTCCAGGAGAAAGCCACTGTCATCCAGGCTCACTTCCGAGGTTACCAGGCAAGGTCAGGGGTCAAAGGCCAGCCAAGGGACAGCCAGGTGGGGATGTCCAGGCCCCTCCTCATGTTGGCTCCTGGCCTGCCATGTGTGTTTGTGTGGCTGATATATCCCTCATTGGACAATTCTTTTCTCATCCTCTAGGAAGCGTTACAGGAGGCTGAAAAAGACTTTGGTGCAATTTAAAACCACGATTTTAATCTCCAGACCTTTCATTCAAAGGAGGAAGCATTGCCAGGTAACAACAGTCCTCTCAGAGCAAGGTGTACAGGAGGGGCTATTTCTGCCCTATGCAGAGAGAGCTGGGGACTGGGTGAGGCCATGGCAGGGATGGCTTTGGAAGGTTGGTTGGGAATGACCCGGTGAGGTGTCCTTCACCCTCTGTCTGACATAAATGTAGTCAAATGAAGGAACCACAGAGGCTGGAGCCTTCTCTCTCTACATGAAATCCAGAATTGGCACAGGTATTGCAAACACAGCTGATTAACGGGTCTGGTTGTGTGAACCAGGGAGGGAATGATGCCTTAAGTTTAGCTTTTATATTTTTCAGATCCTGTACTGCATTAGGGTACAACTCTGAATTCCATATAGAGTGTTACTAAGCTCTCTTCACATTTTGGTCAGACAAAACAATCCTTCCAGGCCTGAGAACCAAGGTCACAATCACTGCCTCAGGCCCCAAAAGGTATAAACAAAAGTGAATTGATGGAAGCAAACTGGGGAAATGTGACTTCATTACCTGAAGCTGTAATTGGAGAATTAACCCCTGATATGCAAATAGACCAAACTTATATCTGTCTGAAAAACTCATGACTGTTGTCCATCTTGGTTGTAGCCTCTGTGAGGCTTTTGCACTGCCCAAGGTGTATCTGTTAAAGGCCTTTAATAAACACCCACTTTATTCTCTAACTCTGCCTAGCCTCTGCGAGCCTCTCCAAGCATCACTACAGGCTGCCCTACATGAGACAAGAGCTAGTTCCATCTGTGGTCTTCAGAGCTGCTGTTCTCCTCAAGCTGTAAGGAGTCATTCATCTTGCTTTCTTTGTTGCCTGGTTCAATTTCTGATGGTGACTGAAATGCAAGATTTTTTCAGTCCACAATGATCATCCTCTGATCCCTTAGTGCTGCCTCAGGCTGCTCAAGCCCTTGGCCTCTTTGAAACCAGCTGGGTGAGAACAGGATGGCAGGTTTTTGAGAAGATGGAAAATAGTGTACAGGAGAGAGCCATGGTTCTGTCAAATGGTTATAATGTATTCTGCATGAAGTAATAAAATAAAATTGGAAAGAGGAAATTAGACCACTCATCCTTAGAGTAGCAACAAACATCTCATAGCTGTCAGCTTTACAAGGGAAGGACCCAGCACAGCTCCTGGCATGGTGGGGCAGAAGGTTAAGGACAGTGGTGTTGATACAAACCTGCAGAGGTGCCTCCTCTCCTGCCATGTCCAGCACTGAATGAGTTTCTGTTCTGTTTCTTGTCCTTCCCACTTGGACAGGATCCAGCTTTTCTTTCTCACAGGTAACCACAACAGTGCAGCTCTTTTGAATCTGTTTCTGTTCTTTCAGTGTTTGTTTGCTGAGGTCTCTGTACATGTAGTAGCAGCAGCAAAGGTCTCAAAGTTCACCTGCTGCAAAGTTCCTCCTTCTCCCCCACCCCACAGCCCTGCCCTTTGGACTTTAGCTTGTCACTGTCTTTCTCAGCCCAGCCCTCATAACCTCCCATGTAGTCACACTGCTCTGCACCACTGACAGGCAGGAGAGACAGAGACCCTCCTTCCCCATCTCCGAGTAGGAGTCAGGTAAGTGATGAGGCTGGGGAACAATAGAATGGATGGGAAAGGGCAGAACTGTGAGGGAGTTTAGCTTTTGGTATCCCTCCCACCTTTCTAAAGGCTTTCCTCTCCATGGATGAGTTTATCTCTCCGTGTTCAGGCTGTTAGCATGTGCTTTGATGCTGAAGGAGACGGGTAAATATTTCTGGCAGCTGCTGGGTGCTTTTGTCCTGAACCACATCCAATGCTCAGCAAGAGAAGGTGTGGCAGGATGCTGGGCAGGTGCTGGAGGCTCTTGCTGTTGAATTGTGTCATGAAGGGCAGGAGGTGTTTCAGCAAAGCTCAGGTCTTTGCCTGGGCAGGCCCTTCTCTCTGTTGGGGTTACAAGAAGGCTCTGTAGCTGTTCTGTCCTTTTATCTGCTGCAGCAGGACACCATCTCCTGCCCACCCACAGCATCGGCCCTCAGAATACCTGGAATTGACTTCATACACATATTTTCCCACCCTCCATCCCCTTTTCATCTCCTAACAGCAGGAGTCAGAGGAAAGGAAACAAAGAAGGAGCTTCCTGGCCTGTGGTGACACAGAGAATAGTCCCAGCCAAGGAATGGTGAGTTGTCAAATGGTCTGGGAGCATCTGAGATCAAAAAATCAGGCTCTTCAGGTGTTCTCTCTCCTTTGTGCCTCCTCAGCTCAGGTTTTCTGGGAAACAGCAGAACATCTAGAGGAGGCACACACGTGTGGAACATAGAACAGAATGCAGGTCAGATGGTAAAAAGGACCTTCTAATACAGAAATATCTCATTAGCTCTGTGTTTCCCAAACTCTGGGCAGAGCCAGGCATTGTAAATCAGTCCTGAGTCAGAGCACTGGGTTTGTTCACAGTACTGGACCTGGTCTTCAGAGGTGGAGGGAAAATTATTTTTGGTGATCATCTTCTATTGTGAGGGGTGGGAATGAGACACTTCTGCATAAATATATTAACAGAAGCTGATGTAGAGGAAAGGATGTATTAAAGGCTTCATAACACATTTAGCCTGTATCAACACTTCTAACTAATGCTATTATTTATATGTGTAGACTGGACACACATTTGCTGCAGTGTCTGTTTCAAGGGAATCTGACTTGATATTATCCAAAATTCTGTATAGTTCTGTCAGTGACAACAAGAATAATTAGCCCTGGGTACTCTTGTATCACCTGCTTCCTCAGGTGTGGATCCAGAACTGTGGAATTTCACAGTCCACTTCCAGAATACACCATTGAAAAGCCAGACTTGAAGTCAAATATCTTCTCATGAGCAAAATCAATCTGATCAAAAATGCTGTGAATCTGTCTTTAAGTTTTATGCAGAGAGAGATGTCAGAATAATGTGCTGGTGACAAGAAGCTTTACTATGCAGATCTTAAAAAAAAAAACCAAACAAAAACAAGAAACCAAAAAACCCTGAAAGCTCCAGTTTTGTGACTTTGGCTTGGTTTGATAGTGCCTTAGTCTGAGTAGTTCTGTCTGAAATGCCCTGAGCTGACTCTACATGCAGTGATGCTGACACGCTCTGTTGTATTGGCCCATTTGCTTCCTACCCTGCAGCAGTGCAAGGTGCAAACCAGTGAAAAATTAAGACTCATTGGCCAGATCCTCATCTGGATTACCCAGGTACAGATCTTGAGCTTTCTCAGGAACCTCCAACATATATCAAAGATCAGAATCAGGTCTCATTTGGTGCTGTAACACTTTTGGATACTGAAACATCAAAAGAAAAATGTCAGGAAAGTGCAGGAGGAAATAGCAGTTACCCTTCAGGTGCCATCTCTACACTACAATATGCCAGACTTGATAGGAATGAGGGATGAGTCAAAGAAAGCCAACTTTCCAGTCATTCCCCTTGTGGCAGTTGATCTTTTATTTAGGAATTGCTCCCCTTTCCCTCCTTTGCTGACCCATGTCACACAGCTGTGTTCATGTCATACCTGCCTATTTGCAATGGTTCTGAATGTTGTGGAGGCAGAAGTCACTGCTTTGGCTCAGATGCTCCATCCCTGTCCTGGCAGCTTTTCCAAGGCAATTTCACCCAGTCTCAGCTCAGGGTTTTTATGTGGTTTCTCTGCTGGCAGACAGTGACTGATTTGTTTCCCTCTCCAGGATGTGGGGCTGCTGGAGATCCCTGAAGAGCTCGCAGCCCTCCTGCACTTTGTTGAAGGTGAGAAATCCTCCTCCTTCCCTCCCTTTCCTGCACTGTTTCACTGAGTATTTCCTTGTTTATATCAATGTATGTGTTTGTTCTCCCTGCTGCTTGTCACTGGGTTGGATTTGATTCATTATCATTGCAGTGTAGATATGACAAAGGCAAATGGTGCCATGGATGTTGTTTTCTGACATGGTAGAGAGGAAAAGCAACTTGGGCCAGAGAGCAGAACACCAGCTTGAAAATCAGTATCTTTGTTAACTTTTCAGTTTTTCTTTTGGACTGGGCTGGTAGAACTGATGGCACAGGTAGTGCAAAACTCTTTGGTCAAAGTTATGTGACAACAAACAGCTTAATGAACCCAGGTCTCTGGCAGAGATGAATATCTGGGATGGAAGATCTTAAACCCATCTTTTACCTACTCTAAAATCTTTAAGGAAATTGAAGGGGAAGAAAATGAAGTTTTGAAAATTTCAAAGACATATTTTTAGGTTTCATTAAAAGTTACTTCCTCAAAAGGAAGTGTAAAATAGAAGGAAGGAGAAACAGGGTAAGGACTTGATTGTGGAACAATGTAATAACTTGAGATATAACAATTTATCAGTCCAAGGATATAACAAAATAATAACTTAAGGATGTAATGCTGTAACAAGTTGAGCCATGTGTTAATTTAGGATGTTCCCATTTGTTTTCAAATCACCAAAATACCACTAATTGCAATTATTTCACAAGCTGTTGATCTGACCTTGAGCATTAAGTTATGTGCAGTTGTGTTTCCTCTGTAGCTCTCTGTACAATGTGAATATTTAAGCTGCAAATAGGTTGAGGCAGGATTTGCCTCTCTCTGTCTGTGTGGTGTCAAACTCCAAGTCAGCTGTGCCTGTGGCCTTCTGTGGGGGACAGTAAGGGAGACAATCAGGCAGAAGAGTCTTGTGAATTGGAGCAGACTGTGCTGGATTCCCAAACACCTCAAATTTCATGGCAGAGCCCTCCAGGGACTATCAACTGGTCTAGTGAGCAATGTAAGCCAGAGGAGCTCAGGGAACAGTGAAATTGCTGGAAATGAAAGGTGATGGGATGTCAATGGGGAGGATGGGAGAGCATCAGGGAACATGTTTGGAGATAGAGGAATGCACAGGAGCTGTGCTGCATTAAGAAGTCCCTTCATTTAGTGATGTTTGCTCCTCCCTTATCCATGACAAATCCCTCATTACAACAACCTCTCATTTCCTTGTGGACTGAGCAGTTGCCAGCAGTATCTCTGTATGGGCTCAGCATTTCCTGCCTGTAAATGCTGCAGAGCAGACTTGAATCTCCTGGCGTTCCCTGGGGAGAAGAGTCTGAAAGATGAGAGCTGTAAAATCTCCCTCCTGAAGAGAGTGCTTGTGGTCTCAGGGAGGTGAGGCTGTGCCTGCTGTGGGGTCTGAGGCAGCAGGGCTGGGCTGGGTGTCCCTGGAGCCAGGGGCTCAGGCAGGGTGAGGGGCAGGTCAGCCAGGAGCTGCTGTGTGAATTGTTTGTGTCCTACTACCATACCAGACCTCCTTTCCTCGCAGGTCGATACCAAGCACAGGCCAACCAGATAACTGAGACACAGCCCCCAGAAGTCAAGGTCAAGGACGACCTTTCCCTCCCACCCACCATCAACAGCTATCCTTTCTCCTACTTCATCAAATCACACTTCCAGGTGGGGACTCTTTTTCTCTCTCGTCACTGCCTCCTTTGTGGGCAGACACACTGGTTTTAGCAACACCAGCAGCAAATATTTCTATCCTTTTTTGTTTCTTTGTAGAAGCCAGATTTCCCTGCCCCTGGTCAGCCTCTGCAGCACCCCTTAACCAGCCTGGATGCTGAATACCAGGAGAGTGCACTTGAGATAAACAAACTGGTAAGAGATGTCCTTCTTGACCTTGGTGAAGAACAGGTGGGCGCAGACAATGTTTTGATGCCTTTATATAACAAATTGCTAGTGATACTGTTCTTACAATACATGGAAGGCTGGAAAGCAGAATAAATTGCTCCTTCTAGGCCCTGGAGCAGCCTGACAGAGATCACTTGCAGTCCCTTAGGGTCGCTGTGTTTCTGGGGAGGCACAGACCAGCCACAGACTACTGGGATCAAAGTGAATTGCCTGGTGATGGAGCCTCAGAATTTGGCAGGACATATGGGAATAGGATTGCTAAACTTTAATATCCCAATATTCCAGACTCAGTAGCAATGATAAGTCTGTCTTCTCAACCACTTACTCATCTATCAGTCATAAAAAAAGTTTAATTTAACCCAGATCTTTTCCATGATGTGGTTTATAGCAAACATCTCAATTGCACCTCAGGCTCACAGATGTGTCAGTACCCAACAGGGGACAGTGAACTGTTGTTTAAAGGCTGGAAAAGGGCAGGGACTTTGTCATCGGGAAAAGTACACCTGGAACCACACCCTCACTCTGTAGTGTTCGTGTGAAGGGGATGGTGCTGTTTCATCTCTGTGGATGGGAAACATATATTTCTTTATATTTCTTCTTTAAAATGGTTGAAAATAGAATAAAAGTCCAGATACCTTCTAAGTAAATCTGGTAATATTTTTGGGAATTACATAGAAATTAAAATAAGCCCATTGAGAAAGTTAATAGCTAAAACAGTCTCTTGTTTTGTCCTCGTGATCCCAATTATAGAAGCGCATAAGCTTCAATAAAATCTTGTGAATAGGATTGTGTTTAAGAAGAATATTATTATTTTTCTAAAGATCAAAGGCAGTTTTTCTCCCTTGCTAATAAAGTAGGGATTTGCTACAAAGGATTCCATGAGAACTAAACAACCACCATCCCCTGTTTTTCTCAGTGAATCTCTGACACACTTGGTACCATTAAATGTTTTTAAACATATTGTTACTCTTAAATGTTCTTCCCAAAGCTGTCCATTTTAGAAAAAAATTAATTTGTGACATATTGAAGTGTAGAGGATGAAAGAAATCATTCGGTACCTAATGGTGAGAAATACAAACTAAAAAAGCTTTGAAGATGTCAATATGCATAGCCAGGAAGCTGAATCATTTCTTCAGTGAGTGTGTTGAGATATCACATCCCATAGTACTTGGTATAATATTAACTGTACCGAAGGCTTTTAAACACTCAGTGGGCTCAGTAGAAAGTATGCTGTGGTAATTTACTTGTGTATCTGAGCCCTGCCCGAGGGGAAATATTTTGCCCTAGACCAAATTCTGAGTCATACCTCAGAAGAGACTGAAATCACTCTGACTTTTAGTCAGGATCCAATCTCTATAAACATTGCCTCCCAAATTGCCAGCACTTTGGTGGTGCACAAAACCTGAGGACAGACCCCCATCTGAGTGTTGGCTACTCATGCTCACAAACATTCTGGTGTCTACAACTCCTTACACCACAGTTTGGGCCAGAGGGTTATAGCTCCAGTTCTCTCTTTCTTGCTGTGGATGCTTCCAGATTTTGCGGTTCATTGGTGACAAGAGTCTCAGTGGCTGGCAGGAGGTCCTGCTGGGCAACTACATTGCTGGGAGAGGTTTGAGTGATGCTGTTCTGCGCAATGAAATCTTCAGCCAGGTGGTTGCCCAGACCTGGAGGAACCCGGACACGGAGCACAGCCAGCGAGGCTGGGTCCTGATGGCGGCTCTGCTGAGCTGTTTTGGCCCCTCACCAGCACTGGAGAAGCCACTGCTGAAGTAAGACAAGAAAAAACCAAGCCAGGCTTACAGAGGGGTTAAGAGGGATGAGCAGTGCTACATGCAGTTGCCTTCTCCTAGGTTTGTGTCAGACTATGGTATGGAGGGCTACAGTGCTGTTTGCCAACGCAAGATCCTGACGGCAGCTCAGTGCACACAGACAGAGCCTGCACCCTCTCGGGCTTACCCTCCCACCCAGCTGGAGTGGACAGCAAACCAGAGGAGAGGGAAGATGGTGCTGGATGTTCATACCTTTAATGGTAACAGTCTCCTGCCCTCCTGCTGTCTTTTAGTCTCTATGGACTTTTCCAGTGCAGAAATCAGCATTTGGGAAATAATTCCCTCAACTATGTAAAGTGGATCAGAACACTGTTTGCTAGTACAACCATGGGAAAAACAAGCATCTGAATGTAGACCCAAAGCTTGCAAAGTCTGGGCTTGGTGGGACCTGCTTTTCAGGCCGAGGGATGATATTGTCCTGGGTTTGGGCCCTGCTCAACATAGAGTTGTTCAGGCTGTGCATCTCTACAGGGCTGCTATCCATTACAGCACAGCCCATGCAGCAGTATTTTGTTATAGGGACTTTCTGCCCTTCTCCCATCTCAAATATTGCCTGAAGCTGCCTCTTGAGCAACCAGCAGCTCTGTGAATTGAACACAGAGCATCCCTACTTGGCTCCTTGTGAGTGGGATCCCCAGGCAAACCAGGACACTGCAAGTGTTTTCACCAGCCAGGTTGGAAATGCCAACCTGTGCCATCAAACAGATATTTTGGATGTGAATGTGTCCATGTGGAGCCTTCCATGAACTTTCATTCCTCCTGTGGCTCTGCTCAGGAGTGTGTGAGACTTCCCAGCTGGGCTCTGCCTGTGTCCCATGGAATGTGGGTGTAACTTTGGGTTCTGCCAGGGAGGCTGTGGGTACTGACTTTGCTCTCTGTGCCAGATGAGAAGATCTCAGCTGAGGTGGAGTCCTGGATGACTGGGGAGCAGTATGCAGCCTGGATCCTGAGTGCAAGGTACTGCCAGAGGACAGGAGAAGTCTAGGGGTGTGAGAGGCTGCCACCAGCTTTAAGGTTCAGAGTGGTTTGGTCTGCAGGCTGGGATTTATATGGACACATGTAGAATATTCCCTTCTTGCTCACTCCAGCCTGTGCTCCTTTCTTCACCCTTAACATAACCCTCAATCATAATCAATGGGCTTAAGAACAGAGGTCACTGATGTGATCTGTGAGAGCAGCTTCAGAGAAAAAAAATAATAAAAAGGACAAATCTTGAATGATTCTAGTTTTTGTTCTAACCATGGGCGCTTAATAGTTGATTCACAGTCTAAATCTAAAGGACTTAAGAAGAAGACAAGGCAAGAAGAAACTGAATGTAATGTTTTCCTTCCTCTCCCTTTCCCCTTCCTGTCTGGATACCTTTCCTCTCCCAGGGGCTGTGACAAGAAGACTCGAGGGTGGTCTATCTCCATGTTCACTGGCAACACATGGCAGGATCTGCTGGGCTGTGACTTTGTGCTGGATCTCATAGGAGAGATGGAGGACACCAGCAACTTCAGCAGCTCCTCCCAGGCCCCCACTGAGTACCCCATCGCTCTAGAAAGGGACAGGAGCGTCTTCCAGTCCTCTGACCTGGACATGTGAGCCACCTATTCCTCCTGCCCCACCACTGCTGGCCCTGTCACTCATCTTTCAGCACTCTGGACCTCATCTCATTTTCCTCTTCAACAGGATCCCTCCTGCTCCAGGTATCCAGGCCCCTGCCTACCCCCCACCCAGCCTGCCTCCAGAACTTACTGGTCTCCATCCAGGTGAGTTTTAGCCCAGGACTGTGGCTGACACTGGGAATGGCCAGATGGGCCCCAGCCAGGGCATCAGGGCAGAGGGGGAGTCAGGTGATTCTTGTTGTAGAGCTCCACTCTGAAACATGACAACAGGACAGAAGGCAGGGGAATGTTTCTCACCTGCCTTGTCACCAGACTTCTCTCTGCTCCCAGATCCAAGGTTTAGAGATGACCTTAGGACCCCTGTAGGCTTGGATCACTATGTGGATGATCTCTTCAGCCCTGTGCTGCATCAGGGCTCCAGAGTATCCGTAAGTTGCCTGATGTTCCCTCTTGCCTTCTCTCTGCAGCTCTCATGTCCTTCTGAGTCCTTCAAGCTTTTTCCTGCCTATTCACTGCCCCTGCTCAGCTCAGACATGCCTTTGAATGTCTTTCCCTCCGGGAAGTCTGTCCCTCTGAGCTCAGATAACTGTTTTGGGTTTATTTTGATGCAGGATATGGAGAACGGAGAGATTCTCACCAGACGCATGAAAGGAGGTGGGAAGATTGGACCCACACAGAGAGGGATCCTTCCTTCTACAGGTCTGTAAGGGCATGAGGACAGCTGGGAACACCTGGGACCACATGACTTTCAGTGAGCACAAGTCAGGGAGCCCCTTAAATGCTAATTATTGCATGTTCAGCTGGTTCATGTAGAGCATCGGCCTTTAGCACAGGCTGCACTCCTCACTCCCAGGTGAGACAGATGCTTTGGGGAAGGTGTTAGATAAAGGAATGACTTTGTTGCACTTTTAATTTCTCTTTCAATTTGGTCTTGGGGTCAAGGCAGCAGGTAGCTTGTTTCTGACACAGACCACCTCTTCCCTAGAGAAATACTTCTAAGTCATGTATTCACCTTCTATTCACCCCATGCTTTAACAGAGCAGTTGGTGCCTTTATCATGGGTGGTTTTAATCTTTCTTATTACTTCCTTACAGAACTTCCCATCATCTGTAGCTATTCCTTGGGTTAGTAAGTCTGAACCCTGAAGAGGTTCTGGTTTGTGTGTTTGTTTTCTTTAGTTTTCCTCATTTCTATGGAGCTAAGACTCTGACATTTGCAGCAGGGTGGAGTCAAACACCAATGTATTAATGGCACTGACAAATCTGCATGGGTAGGAACACACCCAGCAGTCTCAGAAAGGTGGGGAATGTCCAGTTCAGTCATTCCTAAGATGGGGACTACTTCTGGCTATTGGAGAAGCTTTGGGACATGACAGGTCCTATTACAGATCACTGGCTTGAGGCCAGTTTTTCACTTATGTGGCTTCTTAGATGAGTGAGGTATATGATGATCTCCCCATGGCATCCCAGGGCCATTCTCACTGATGAGGACATCATGACTCAGTAGATTTGTGTTGTGCACTGACTCCTCCCAGCTGAGTCTGACCCCCACACTCCTTGCTGGCTTGCTTTGCACTCCGTGGGGTTTATTTGTGACCCTATATGGGATGTGACTGCTGAGAGCAGAGGAATTCCTTTCTCGCCACAGCTCCTCTCCATGATACACAATGCCATCCAGGCTAAGGCTCACTGTTCATCCAGCCTTGCCACCCACTGCAAAGAGACCAATATGGATGTGACAGTCCCAGCCCCAGAGATATTTGCCGAGCCCTCAAGAGAAACCCTCTGTGATCATATACAGGACAGGAATTATTTATAAGCTTAATCATGAAGAATGGTGTTGTCCTAAAGCTAGGCTGCAGAAACAGAGTCTGGACACTGCTATTTAAAATCTGGCAGGCCACACATTTTTCTTAGATTTCCTTTCTCCACCTGAATTTTGCTGTGTCCTGCTGTGGTTGGTGCATGTGGAGAACACCAGAAGTGCTCTTTGGGGTTGGTCAGGATATTCTCATTTGGGATTCTCCAAAGCACTGTGGACTTGGTCTTCTGCCTCTAGGCTTCTCTGGAATGACTCAAACGCCAGTGTACCAGCCCATGCCCTCCATGGTGGGGATGCCAGCAGCCATACCCATGATGCCAGGGGCTGGTGGGGTTGCACCTATGCCAGGTAATAGCAGTGTTTCTGTAACTGCCGAGGAGAGGGGTGGAAGGGGACTATCAGTGGAGCCTGTGCATTTCATTGTCAGGTGAGGGACTCAGTGAACACTCCAGGCTGATGCTTAGGCTCTGTGGAGAATGTTCACCTGTAGGATTTTGAAGATGTGTGTGTTGTCTTCCACAGCCATGGTGATGCCTCAGCCTGTGGTTCCAGCTGTAGACCCCAGCCAGCTGGCAGCACAGCAGCAAGCCTTTATCAACCAGCAAGCCATGCTCATGGTGAGTGGAAGGGCCCCAGGAACTGGGGAAGAGCCACACATTGGTGTTTGTGCCTTGGAGGGGGAGCCCAGCTCTTCTCCTCTTTGGGCCTGCTCTGTGTCACTCTGTGCTTATGTGCTGGGGTGAACTCTATAAAAGTGGGGATTATATAAGACTGCAAAACTGGGAACACTCTTTTTGCCCCTTTGTGTCCATGGGGACTCTGAGGCACCATCAGTGAGTGAGGAGCAGGGACAGGAGCAGGCCCTGAGGAGATTCAGCTGTAATTCCCATGGGGTTTTAAGCTGGGGTTTGCTGCAGATGCTGGTCTGCAGTGTTCTGCTTTCTATGCAAAGCCCTGTGAGTGCATGGCAGTCCCAGGCTGGTAGCTGAGCCTTTGGGGGGTGTTAGGAGCTCTGCATCCTTGGCCAGGTGGGGAAGACTCCCTGGCAATGCCTTGTCCACACACTGGGAAATTTGCCATGCACTATGTGGATGTTTTGGGGTTGATTAACAGTTAAAAAAGAGGACAGCCTGTGACCGATGGCTGGGTTTGTGTAGCCTAGAGCTCATGGACACTGCAATTCCTTCCCCAGGCCCAGCAGATGACCCTTCAAGCCATGAGCATTTCCCAGCAGCAGCAGCAGCAGGAGCTGCAGAAGCGGCAAAAGTCTCTTGAGAACTCCAGGCCAAGAGTCTCAAGCCCAGCACGAGCCTCAAGCCCAGCACAAGCCTCAGCCCCAGCCACTCTCCCAAAACCCAAGAAGCCTTCCAGCAGCCAGGATGCTGCAACACCATCAAGGTCTCCAGAACCACCAGCTAAGGCAAAAGAGCCGGTATGAGAAACAAACAGCCATGGTGGATTTGGTTTGAATTTTGTGTTTGGTGTTTGCTCTGTGTCCATCCGTGTGTGGCTGTGGTTTGACAGAGAGGAGAGCAGAGATTTGTGCTTACTGATGATACTGAGACCTTTCAAACTCTTCTTGCTGAGTCTTTAAGGATCAACCCTTAGTGGCTTTGGCTCTGTGGACATTTGGCTTCAGGATTGGCCTATTAATTTCCAGTTAAGCTGAATTTTTCCACAGAATTAATTACTCTGAGTTCTTTATCTTCCAGCAATCTGTGTTGGGCCTCTAACATAATCCCCCTTTTCTGTGCTTGGCTGAGGCTTTCTTGTGTTAGAAACTGACCTATTGGGACACTCCTGGATGTGGAGACGTTCTAGATCAGAACTTTTTGAGACAAAATCACCCTTGAGGTAAAGGGCACTGCAGAGGTTCTGCTGGCTGATGTCAACTGAACGTTGTGCACTGTCTGCAGTATCATGACAACACAGAAGAGGAGTTCTTCAGCAGTGAGGATGATGACTATCCTCGGGAAACTTTCCAGCAGAAGAGAGAGTACTTCCAGAAGATGGGTGAGCATCTACCACTTTGGGAATTTCCCTCATTACAACACCTTGCTCTGCAGCCTTCCTGGCATGCCCAGGTGTTCTTGTCTCCCTGTCCGGAATTCAGCTAATCCCTGCAGAAGCTACTGGTGATGTGTGTACAGGAGTTTGGGGTTCTTGTTCAGCTAGCTACATTCAGATTGTGAGCTGTTGTGGGGCCAGTTTTTTAGAAATCTCTGGACTTGTGACTGCCACATTCTCCCTCACTCTAGTAAAGAGGTTTTTGCTGGCTGAGGCAAGAGTGGGAACTGTGCCATCAGTGCCAGGTTTTTGGTGTGGGTTTGACTAGCTCAAGTCCCTCTTTCTATGCAGGAGAGCAGCACATCCGAGTAAAGAAAGTCAGACCTAGCAAAACCTGGACTCCTCCAGCAAAACCCCAGCCAAAGGAGGAGGAGGAGGAGGTGGAGGAGAAAAGAGAGGAGCTGGAGAAGAGGAAAAAAGAGGAGCTAGAGAAGAGGAAAAAAGAGGAGCTGGAGAAGAGGAAAGAAGTGAAGCCTGTCCCTAAACCAGAGCCAGGTAAGATGTGCAATGGAGACCCAAACAGGTTGACAAGGAAGAACCTTCCAGGAACATCAGGCCAGGATTTAGGCAGAGGAGGAAAAGATCTGTCTCTTCTGGGAATCTCCATCTTGACGGAGAGGAAAGAGCAATATCAGACCGTTGCCAGTCAGCATCAGAGGGAAACAAAGGGAAGGTCAAATGACATAAAGGGATTTCTCCTGTGTCTTTGCTGGTTTGTTGATTAAAGCTGTCACCCCAATAGCTCCTGCTTCCCCTCTGCCACCTCCTGAGCCAAAGCCAAAAAATGAGACACCAAAACCAAAGAAGCAGCCGCCTGTAGTGAAGCCTTCAGGCCCTGAGTCACGTCCTGCACCCAGCCACGAGATTGGGAACATCATCAAAATGTACCAGAGCAGACCAGCCCCTGAGCCCCAGCCCATCGAGCCCAGCAGGTGAGAATGTGGGATCCCCTCTGTGGGTAGGAGGGAGATGGGGGTTCTCTATCTCAGCTCTGCCACTTGGCTTCACGGTGCCCAAGCCCCATAATGCTGTTCCCTTTTCCCTTGCAGGAGAGTATCCAAGCCATTTATAAAGAAGAATGACCCCAAAAATGAGGCTCTGGCCAAGCTGGGAATGATGAACCCCTCACCTCAGCCATCAGTGAGTCCTTTGCTCTCTGGTTACTTCAGGAGCTCAGCAGAGAGAGTCTGTCCATCCCAGTTCCAGCAGGCTGGGATCTCCCTGATGCTGCAGTAGCAGCCAGGTGATTTCTCATTGGGTTTTGAGATATCTGGGAGCTCACATCATGGTGCTGCCCACCGTAGACTGGGTTCCAGTCTGTAAAGTCATCTGAGATCCTGAAGAAAAGGCTCTGGAGCAGCAAGTCCTATTGAGAGATGCTTAAGGCTGATCTGGAAGCAAGCAACTCATGTTCTCCACATTTGACACCAAGGCTTTGGCTTGTTAACATCCTTTTTTCCTTTCCAAACTGGAGGCTTTGATATTAAATACTTGGTCCTCTGGGTTTGGTTGATCATCTCTTCGTAGATTTTGTGTTGATCTAAAGGCAGCTGTGGGCTGTTTACACAGATCTTGCTTCAGGAGTGGGCTGCTGCCCTAGGATGATTTAGAACAGCAGTGTCAGGACAGAACCCAAGAATGCAGGGAAAGACTGGCTCAAATGGTTTTGCTGTCTTGCAGCCATCTCCTGTGCCACAGGAGAAGAAAACACCTCCACCTGTCAAGCCCAAGCCAGGCCCAGCTTCCAGCTCTATCAAGGAAAAGCAGTTGCCTCTCCTGTCCATCTTCAGACCAGAGAGTGCCCCACCAGCTTCCCAGGCCCCTTGTGCTCCCCCTCTTCCCCCACCAATGCCTGAGGACCAAGGCAGGCAGGAATCCACAGGGAAATGTGAGTATTGATTTTCCCCCTGTGGGATTTGGTAGCAGGGCAGGGAGCGCATGGGGCTGGAATCAGCCCAGGAGAGTCATGGCACAGGTCCTGGCAGCAGCTAGTGGGCCAGGGACTGAGGGAGCTGTGTGAGACCAGGGAGATGGTGCAATCTGTGAGAAATCAGAGATGCCACAGTTCCAGCCTGGCCCAGCAACCAGTGTGGTACTTCCCAGCTCTTAACTCTTCCCTTCTGAAAAATGAGGCTAAAAATAGAAAGGTCCTTTGGGCTACAGCTTTATCAAGGTCCAGCCCCCAATACTTTTATTGTTTACCTGCAGCATAATTATCTAAGTGGCAATTAGCTGGTGGACTTTAGACCAGGGAGGAATGGGAAGCCAGGTCTTTCACCTTACAAACCTCTGGAGGGATCTTAGAGACAGGCTGAGGAATGAGGGACTGTTTCTCAGAGGGAGGCTGAGCCTGGGAGACCCTGGACACATAAAAAGTGTTTGGATGCTGCCCACTTAAAAAAAGTAGAGCTAATGCTTATCAGCAGTAGTTTGGAACTTTTATTCAGTCTTAGTTTTGCCTCTGAATTTCAGTGTGAGCCTGAATTAATTTTATACATTGGATACCTGTACCAATGTATTTCAAGCTGTTTAAAATTCTCATCAGCGCCACATTTCATAAACCTGCAAGGAACTGTCAGTCAAAGGACTGAAGGCCTCCATCCTGCGGCAACTTCCCTGGTATAAAAGAATTTCACTGTTAGCTCCTCCTCTCTTAAAAAATGATTCTTCAGGAAGTCCTGTGAAAGTAAATCAAAGTAACTAGATTAGCCTGAAAAATTCCTTCATGCTTTGGAATAGGGATATAAAAACAGCTGAAGTGTGGGAATTACTACATTATTGGTCTATGAACTCTGAAGTTTTGAAAGTTTGAAGTGCTTAAATGAAGATATTCCTACCTCATAAAGTAACAACTTTGAACAGCTGCCTTCAGGTAACTGAAGCCTGTCTTTAACACACCTGCAGAGACAATCCACTGCTAGTTTTGGGTGCTCTATACCAGAACCTTGCAGCCTCCAAGCTCAGGGGAGAACTTTTATGTCCCTTTGAAACCTTTAGTAGCCTGTTTATAATGTCACAAAGTGAAACCTGTGTCTTGAACCTCAAGCACCAAGGGAGTATTTTGTGCGGGATGCTGAGTGCTACCTGTGCCTAGAGTGTTTCTGTTCTTAGCAATGAACTTTTTGGCTGACACAGAAAGTGTAAATGCTACCAGAAATTCTGGGAATGACTGGTTTGTGCTCACATGAGCTGGTCACTGACATTCAGGAGATTCCTTGACAGGAATATTCCTTCAGGAACTGTCCCCCTTCTCCTGGTAGGTCTTTGGTGGGTGGAAAGGACCTTGTAACCTTCACAGCCCATCCTCACTGCTTTTTCTCCCCACACAGACTCTGCTGTGACAATGGCAGGTGACGATGGGATCAAGACCCAGCTGTACAAGCTCACCACCAGTGTCAGCTTTTCCTATGTCGACCCTGCTTGGAAAATTTTTCTGCGCAAAGAGGTTCACTTCCTTAGCTGAGGATTAGCTGGGGGGCGTTATTTTTGGTTAAAATGGGTTTTTTTGGTCATAGGCACTCAATGTAAAATAAGTGCACAAAGATAATTCTGGGATCACAGACACAGGTGTTGGAGGCAGGAGATCACATCATGGGGAATCTGGGTCCTGCTCTGCCTTACTGACACTTGTCTCTCAGTTTCTCTACTGTCCTTTCCTTCCTCTGTAGACCACTGAGAAATTTAAAACTGAATTTGTCGTTGCCTGGTGCTTTCCTGTTAAAATAGTACAATATATTTAAAATCAAGTATTGGAGAGTGTGCTAAACTCAACAGGGTTCATCCCTTGGTCTGACCACTCAGGTTTTGGTCCTTCGCTCCTGGTCCTTTTGTTTACATTCACAGTGTCTCCTCCCTGCCTCTCCCTGGAGATGAACTCACTCCTCCCTGGCAGCAGAGCATATGGATTGCAAAACATCCCTGAGGAGCTACTTCTGCAATGTCTTTAACAACACTATTACCTTCCTCTTGCAGGTGTTTTACCCCAAAGAAAATTTCAGCCACCCTTACTGTCTGAACTTGCTGTGTGAACAGGTAAGCACTGGAGTGTGGCTCAAGGCCAGTTGTCTCTCTGGGGACAAAATACTCCATAATTACACTGCATAAGTTACCTTCACTTCTCCACCCCGAGCAGTGCAAGTCTCTTCTCCAGATCCATCCAGTCCAGTCCCTGTTCACTCCTCTCTGAGACTCAGTTTAACAGCCTCAGATGCTCCAACAGAGCCAAGTGTGGCCTTTGCAATGGAAGCCTCCCTATTCCCTCTGTAGATCATCCGTGACACCTTCTCTGAGTCCAGCTTTCGGATCTCCAGGGAGGAGAAGCGCAAGATGAAAGACCTGCTGAGTAATTAACAGCCCCATCACCCCTTCCCCTCTGTGCCCATCCCAGCTTCTGGTCTGGAATGAGAAACTGGCCTCCAAGCCATTCAGTCAGTACTTAGAGCAGAGGAAGGCACATTTGCAGAGTGCAGTGCAGGAATGTTTGTTTATTCCAAATGGCCCTGCAATTTCTGTGAGCCAGAAAAACTTAGTTCTGAAATGTTTATTGTGGGGAGAGGAAACTGAAGCCCAAGGATAGGATTTTGATTTGTTTCAAATTCCAACTGTCATCTCTGACGTGATCTTCCTGTCATCTCTGACATGATCTTCATGTAGAAAGGGATGGAAACAGTAGTAGACTGGTATGTGCAAGTGTCCTTTCCCCTCTGTATGTGGTTTGCTGTGCTGTGAACACAGAGGGACTGCTGGGAATGAATCCCTGGGACAAGGGAGACTTGGCCACCTTTTTCTTTCTGAACAACTAACTGTTTTGTAACCCTGCTAAGTGGAGTTCGGAGTTGGCAACAATGCCCAGTCCATTCAGGAGGATGGGATAAAGAAGAGGATTGTAGTGGCTGCTCGGGACAACTGGGCCAACTATTTCTCTCGCCTTTTCCCAGTTCAAGTGAGTCTTAATTCTCTCACCAGACCCTGGTCTTGCTCTAGCTGTGGCTCTAGTTTACTCTTTCTGTCCCCCTGCCTGGCCACAATGCAGTGATTCTGTACCTTCCATACCTTGCAGGGTTTCACACCTCTTGTGTGGCATCTCCTTTGCCTGGTGCCAGCTGTGCAGGTGGGATGGAGCCTTCAATTCTCTGTGCTGCCCTTCCCTTACAGGGTGAAAAGGGAAGTGATGTGCAGATCCTGGGTGTTTCTCACCGGGGCATGAGGCTGCTGAAGGTGGAGAAAGCAGCTGGATACTATCCTGAGCACCTCAAGATCCTTCGCAGCTACTGGTGAGCAAAAGGGTCCTGGCTGCTGCAGGAGGACAGTTTGTGTCTGGCAGGGTGTTGGAGATAAACTGAATGGGGGAGCTGAAAATTCCAAGTTGTGCTGTGCTCTCTAGGATTATCCTAGGCCAGCTGTGACTCACTGACTCTCCTTTTAATGAGTCTGGCTTCTCCTTTTCCTCCCTACCTTGAGCTTTGCTTACAACAAGTGAGCACTGGGGGAGAATCAGCTCAGTGTGTGTCATCACAGGGAGCTCCTCTGGGTGAAAGCCATGAGCAGCTGCTGGAAGGCCAGCATGGAGAATGTTGAGGAATGTCTCCATTTCCAGTCCTTGGAATGGGCTCCCATCCCCATGTTCTGCATTCCAAGCTTTTGGCAGAAGGAGCCTGAGCACACTGGCTTGTGTTCCAGCTTTGCAGATATTCTGTCAGTGGAGATGAAAGGCAGCAATTCCCTGGAATTCTCCCTGAAGACAGAGCAGCTCATCCTACACTCTCCAAAGGCTCCATGCATCAAGACCATGGTGGAACTCTTCATGCAGGAACTGAGGCAGGTGAGGCAGCAGCTGGAGTGCAATAGGGAATGAAGGTGGTTTCCCAGATGAACCTGAGAGTGTCCATGGGATGACATGATCCAAGCCCTTCACATCCTTGGGACGAGATCTGACCTGGCCATGGCCTTTTCCCCAGGACACCAACTATGTCGTGGCACTGCGCAGCTACATTGTGGATGACAAGAGCCTGCTCAGCTTCAAGAAGGGTGACATCATCGAGCTGCTGCCCATGAAGGGCGTGGAGCCAGGTGAGGGGGTGTGTTGGGATTGGTAGGACCAGGATCAAGGCCTGCTGGATCAATGGTGCCCAGAAACAGAGGAATACAATGTGGGCTGGCACCATCAGCCTCCAGCTCTGCCAGACAAGCCTTGTCCCTGTTGCCTCAGTTACAGGAATATATGTTATATATATACATTTCCTTAGGATGCAGAAAAACCTGGTGACTATGATGCTCTCCCTTGCCTCAGTTTGTCCCAGTTGCCTCCTCTCAGCAGAGAGCCTCAGTGCCCATTTCTCTTGGCAGCTGCTCTGGTTCCTGACTCTCTGTTGCTTTTCCAGGGTGGCAGTTTGGCTCCACTGGTGGCCGCTGTGGTCTCTTCCCCACCAGCCTGGTGCAGCTGGCTCCTGCCCCTGACTACCTCAGCACCAGCATGGACAGACGGGGAGAGCAGCGGAAGAGTGCAAAAGCTCCCCCAGAGAGCAGGAACGCCAGCAGGGAGGTGAGCAGTGCTTGGAGAGGAACAGCCACGGGACATGGCTGGCTTCTGTGGGAGCTGCCAGGGTGGGTCCATGCCTCTGGTAGTGTCTGGCCTCTGAGGGCAGAGGGAAGATGATGAATGCTTAGTCTTTGCACATGAGACACTCCAATCCATCAGTGTTGGAGGAGGCACCAGGCACAGATGAGGCCTGGAAGCTGAGAATACACACTGCAGTTCCTCAGCTGATATTTTAGGACAGGTTTGGTGGTGTTCCTGCAGAGTTCCGTCCTCAGCCTGACACCAGAAGCCACCAGCACCATGTTAGTCCCCGCTGGTGACCATTACACCATGATTGACTTTGCCACCACCTACTTCCGAGAGGCTCAGTCCATGTGAGTAGGTTGTGCTCCTTCCCAAACAGGACCTGGGTAGCCTGACCCACCCCAGGCCGTTTCTGAGGGTAGTTCTTGGACTGCATGTTCCCTCTCCTCTGTCTAGGCAGGGCCTGAAGGGGACATCTGCTGAGAAGAAGAGTGTTGCTGACCTGGTGCGGCACACCAAGGTGAGCTCAGCCTCTCCCCCTGGCCACAGCCAGAATCCCAGCTCCGGCACTGCTTCTGGCTTTGTCCCCAAATGACCAAAGAACAGATCCTTGGCTGCAGTCTCTGGACAAGTGTAGGTGTCCCCTACTCTTCAGTGCGGCCTGTGGTATCACGGGAGCTCAAATCTCTGGTGAAGCCTGCAGAGCACAGCTCTGTGTGATCCACAGCCCTGGTCTATCCCTGTGTTCTGCCCCCGTAGGTCCCAATCCAGGCATCTTTGCTCCGGTACTCTGACAGTGAGCTGAACGAGGCGGCTACAAAGAACTTCCAGAGTAAGGACCTCCCTGGGACACAGTACTGCAGGGGCGGGGAGTGGGGTGGTCAGGGTAGGTGCACACAGACATTGTGGGGCTCAGTGGGAGTGGAAACTGGGTGAGGAGGGCCCCCTCTAAGGCATCTCTGCAATTCATAGCCCCCTGTGTGCTTGCTGAAAGCTTCCAGCAAAAGGGACTTTGCCTTGAGTGCAAAGTATCCCAGAACACTCTGCCTGGGCTTTGGGCTGACTCTGCATGTCCAGTGCAAGCCTTCTAACAGCAGAGAAGTTTTCAGGACATTTCCCTGTCCACTGCCAGCCCCATGGCAGAACCACCCCATCTCAGACTAAAGGTCAGGCTTTGCCTTGCAGCACTGATGCAGTTCATGGGAGATCAGCCAAAACACAAGCACCAGGCTGAGGTCCAGTGCATCTATGAAATCCTTCAGGTTTGTGAGCTTCCACTGGGAAAAGTGCAGAAGCACCAATAGAAATGGAGGGCCAAGACCTTACTGGGAAGGAAAAGAGCAGGGAGAGCCATAACGGCACCTCCTACGTGAGGGAGGGAGCCAAAACAGACTGTGGGAGGGGTTGCATGTAAATGGTTTCCCTGGACATCTCTGTCTGGATGAGAGCACAACCTGCCTCTCCTCTCTCCTTCTTTGAGCCTAAATAGCCCTAGAGATGAGAGACTGCAAAGCCCAAACTTTAAGCCAAACTGGCAGAGCTCTGAAGCTGGGAGAGGAAGGGCACAGAGATGACCTGGGAATGTCTCTGATGCTCTCATCCCCTCTCTGATGCTGTTTTCTCCTCTCTGGATGCAGCTGTGCAAGGAGAAGGAGAATTTGCACGATGAGATCTACTGCCAGGTCATGAAACAGGTCACCCACAACCCTCAGCAGTGAGTACCAGCACTGCCAGCTGCTGTGTGTGCAGAGCTGGAGAGGAACCGTGTGCTGCAGGGACACCAGGGCCAGGGGAGAGGCTGTCCCCTCATGATGGGTTGTCCCCAGCTGCTCCAGTGCTGAAACTCCTGCTGAGCACTCAGGACATTTTGCCAGTCACTAGGTCTGGCATTTTCACTTTAGTGGATATTTTTCCTTATATTTTTGGCAGCTGATCTATCTGGGCACTGGTAAACGTTCCAGGAGGCTCCTGGTTGTGGTGCTGCTCAGAGCCCTGATTTCCTCCTCCCAGCCTTGGGGAATTGATAAATAGCAGTCAAAGACTGGCTTGGCCCCATGCTGCCCTATGAGGTGGCAGCAGTGACATTGGAGTGGCTTTGATTGTTGCCTTTCTTTGCTTGGAATAACTGAATCAATCTCTTGCTCAGCACAAGAAACTTCTGACCAAGGGCTGACACCTCCTTTCTGCCAACTGCCAGAGGTGTTCAGAAGGGCAAAGCAGCTTACTTGGAGCTGCTCAGAGCAGGAATAGTCTTGTCCCAAGGTGCCCACAGTCCTTTCTGATCCGCAGGGAGAGCGAGCTGCGGGGCTGGTTGCTCCTAAACTTGCTCACTGGGTACTTCCTGCCTTCCAAAATCCTGATGCCCTATGCCACCAAGTTCCTGCAGCTGGCCAGCAGTGATCCATCCAGCACCCACCACGGTAAGACTGTGTCCTGTAAAGCAAATATTCCAGATCTAATCCCACCATCCTGTCATTCCTCTGTCCTGGACACTGTCATGGTTTGGATGTGTCCTGGCAGGGTGGGAGGTGAGGTCAAGTCTCTTTGCTCCCCTAGCACTGACCAGGGTCTAAATTCAACCCAGCCAGAATGACCCAACACCACAGGACACAACGTTTAGTTCTCTGTTTGGCTCAGCACATGGAGCTTTTTCTTCTTCCTGCAGATATAGCCAAGATCTGCCAGAGCAACCTGCGCAAAAACTTCCTGTACGGGGGCCGTCGGCACCTCCCTTTCCCTGTGGAGATGGAGGCACTGTTGGTATGGAGGGGCAGGGAAGTGGGATGGATGCTGGGAAGGGGGAGAGGCTTTGAGAGGCTTTGTTGGAGGTGCCACATGCAGTGTGATGGGCAGTTCAGGACAGGAAATGGAGCATGTGGATGGAAGGAGCTTGGGAACTGCAGTGCCATGGAGTGGGCAGGGAAGAGGCAGGTGCTGTGGACAAGCAGTGGAAGGCAGGGATGAAGAAGGAGAGGGAGGAACATGAATGGGGCTGGTGTGACCCTGCATGTCTTGCTGCCTGAACATTTTCCTTTGCAGAAGGGACACGGTGCCCGCCGGCTGGTGGTGCTGATGCCTGGAGGTAGGGAGTACCTCACCAGGATCAGGACATTCACTGTGAGTTTCCAGCTGTGAATTCCTTCATTGGTCTGGACTCTGAGCCACACAAGGGAAATCCCTTATCTGACAAGGAATAATGTGTGTACCTGCTCTTGGGCTTGCCTGGTCATGGTATTAATTTCCTTCTTTCCTTGCTTCAGGTAGCCAAGGAGCTCTTGCAGGAGATCTGTGAACAGATGGGAATAGGTGAACAGCAAGAGATACAGGACTTTGTTCTCTTTGCTGTCAGGAGTGAGGACAAAAATCTCGGCAAGTAGAGACCAGCATGGAGCTTCTCTCTTCCAGCAGCCCCTGCAACAGGGAGCATCACAGCTTCTGCTTGGAATAGTTCCTCCACCCTTGCTGGCTCCTGGGAGGGTCCTTTTAAGCAGTTTCCCTCTGTATTAGGGTTAAGGATTGATCTTTCTCAGGGGCTGTGTTGCTTGTACCTGAAAGAGGGACATTCCTTGTCCCTTTGGAATGGCTGATGGTTGGAGTTTCAGGGCAGGGTGGAACTGAGGTGTGCAGGAAGGCTCCTGTGCCAGCCTCTCCACCAAGAGGGATGGATGACCCACTCTCTGTGTCATGTAGGTAAAATGGTGAGGCCAATAAAACTGGAGGAGTACCTCCATGATTACCTGCTGGAGGACAAGCTGGTCACTGTGACCTTACGCAGGCTCATCTGGAGGACGCCTCTGCACTTTGACAACCAAATTTACACAGATGTCCATTATGGACAGGTAAGCAAGAGCAGGACCCCCCCTAGCAGGGACAGATGTAGTGTCCTGGCCAACAAGAATGTCTCAAGGGGGCTGAAAAAGCAGGAGGGCTTTGGCTGATAGGCTTTGTGTGCTGTTTCTGGGAATGACTAAACTCTGAACCTATGGATACCAGGGAGGCTCTGTCCCTGTGGCCTCAGGCTGGAGCAGTGCTGTTCCACACATTGTGCAGCTCCCCAGGCTCTTCCTGAGCTCAGAGAGCCTTTGTTTGGCATTATCAGCAAGGCAGGATATGGGTCTGTGCAGCCTGGCACTGCCCAGCCATGCCTGTGCCCTCTGGCAGGTTTAACAAAGGCCTCTTTGCTGTCTCTCAGGTGCTGTGGGATTACCTAAATGGGAGGATCCTTCTGAGCCAGAGTAAAGAAATGGAGATGCAGGTGGGCCTTTTGGCAGTGCTGCAGCACTGGGCCAAAGTGGAGCAGCAGAACTCTGCTCCCTCCAGGTATGTCAGTGGTTGAGGGGATCTCTCTGTGATGGCCATAGGCACCACAGGGGTTAGGTACCTGGAAGTACTCTCTGAATAATTAAGAAATGTCCAGTTCTGGAGAATAGAGAGGGTCATGAGGGTGCTGTGGTCATTTAATTTGATTGCCATGGATTTGTAACACCAAGAAGGAAGGGCATGAGCTCATGGTTTGCCTGAATCCTCCTTTGTTCTGTCTCACAAGTGTCAGAGGTTTCAACCCTGGACACCTGAAATCTGTAGTGAGATGCTCAGTGGGAACAAAATTGTCTCTGGATACTGGAAACCTTCAGTCCTGCAGTTCCAAGATGGACTTAGCCACTCCTTCCTTTCCTAATGCACTTTGACTTGGAGTTGAGGTGATGCCTCCCTCAGATCCCCTTAAAGCACCAGCAGCAAGAAAATGGCATAACCCTGCTAGTCACTGAAGAACTCTTGCTGTCTCCAGAAAGGAGGGACTTCTCTCCATGCACTGGTCAGTGGTGCTCAGCTGAATTCTCTGTGGACAAGGGCAGTCTCACTGTCTCTGATGGTTTCTTCCACCTTACTCAATGCAGGCATCACCTGTTGTGTTCGTTCCTCTCCCCCTTCACCCTCATTCCCAGATATACAATGGAAAATTGTTGCCCCATCCCCTCCTTCCTGTTAATCCCCTGGCTGTTGTTTGATTTTAGCTGGGCAGGAGGTGAACTAGAATCTGTTTTTTGGGACAGGGAAGAGCTGAAGGAATACATTCCAAAGACCCTGCAGCCCTCCATCAGCCCCAAGGCTCTGCACAACCACGTGGCCACACTGCTGAGAACAAGGCAGCCCCTCCAGCCACCAGATGCAAAAATCCAGTTCATAGGTGAGGAGACATCCAGATCTGCTTCAGTTTCTATACTGTTTCAGTTTCTGGAAGCTGCTCTGAACACACTTTTGGGACAATTCATGAGGTTGTTGATGATTCTTGGAGCCTGGAATGGGCCATGAGAATGGAATTCCCTGACAGCTCTTCACAATGCATTAGATCTTGTTCCCAAGCATGGTGATCATAGTAGAAGTTCCATCTCTTGTAGGAAGGAGTTTGCAGTGGATTTTCAGACCCCTGTACAAGCTGTGTTTTAATTGACATTGACTGCATGTCTGTTTTCAGGTCAGAAAAGGACAGGACATCCACTCAGGCTGCTGAGAATTGAGTCTTAGAACACAGGGAGGGAGGCAGGAATTGTCAATATTACTTTTTAATGTAGAAAATATTGGGAACACTGGCAGCTTTGACACCAGGCTGGTGCAGTAAATTACTGGCTGAAAGCTGCTGCCCTCAGGCCACTTTTTGCTCACTTCTAGAGCACGCGATGAAATTGCCTTTCTTTGGCTACACAATCTTTGTCGTGGAGAGAATCAGTGATGAGATGATCCCTGTGCCCTGTTTCTTCGGTGTGAATAAGGATGAGATCATTGTGGTGGATGGCACCACCCAGGTATGCCAGACAATTCCCTCTGATGTCTGCCAGATACTTACTGTGACCTTAGAAGAACCTGTGCAGGAAGAGGCTGGACTGCCCTGCATCACAGCCACTCCAACAACAGCACTGGCCCAAAGCAAGAGAGCGTAGAACAGGCATGCCATGGGCTCTTTTGTAAGACCAGTGTTCATGCTCACAAGCACAATCCACAGTAAAACTAAATGTAGAACACATTCCTGTTTGTCCCAATCCTGTGGGAGTTCCAGGGCTCTGCTGGGCAGCTGGAGCTTGCCCTGCACCCTGCACACCCTACCGTGTGCCCCAGACCTTCCCTCAGCTTTCAACAGGCCCTTGAGGTGACTTGTGGTGGGAATCCAGATGGTTTCATGTGGAAGGACTGCTCCTGAGAGTGGCAGGTGGCTTTTCCCTTTCGCAGGTGGTGACCCGGGCCATTCCCCTGAAGGAGCTGCAGAAGATGCGCACCCTGAGGCCCACCTCCAACGGGGGCCTTCCCGGCCTGGAGCTCAGCTATGGCTCCCCTGACAGCCCCAGGGCCATGTGGGTGGAACTGTCACAGGTGAGATCACCCTGGACCTGCAGCTTCTTCCTGGGACCTCCTAAATTGCCCTCCCCTGCCCACCTGCCCAGCTGAGCCTCTGCTATGGACAGTGCTGCTGCTCCTCTCTCCTGTCCCAGAGGAGAAGCATTTCCAGGCTCCAAAGTGCAGCTTGGTCCCAGCACATGGCTGATATTTAGTTATGGGACATGATTTATGGGGATATTTAATTAGGGGAAGCAGATCTTTCAGGGGCAAAGAGTGATTGATGCTGGTTTGTTTTGACAGGCCAAAGAACTGTACCACGCGATTGTTGTCATCCTGGATAAAACAGAGCTGCACTCCTAGAGCCTAAAAGGAGGAGAGTGGCCAAGGAAAACAGCACTCTTTCCCTTTCTCTGAACTTGATCAGTGCTCCCTGACCTGTCTTTGGGTGAGAACTCTTCCAGAACACACCCATCATCTCAGCCAGCTGCTTTCTAAGAATGCCACCACGGTGTTTGTTGATGGAGTGACCATAACACTCGTGACCTGCCATTCAGTCCCCAAGCACTTCCTTGAAACAATCCATGCTGTGGCTAAACAAACCCCAAGGGCCTCTCCACACCACAGCCCGTTCCAACAAAGAGCAGCTGACCCAAAGCAAGCACTTGCCTTTAAGCTTTGCACCGTGCAACTCCTCCTTTCTGTTTTGAATTAATTATCATGAGCAAAGCCTGGTACTTCCTAGAGATTTGTGCATCCTAATGCCTAACTGAGGCAGTGCAATGCCTGCATGGGCTGCTGGTGTTTTCCAGGAGCCAGATTTGTCTCTGAATTGATATGCAGAGGTCCTGTAGCAGGACTTGTGAAGCAGGAGTGTGTAGAAAGCATGCTACTTGAAAAGCAGATCAGTGTTAATCATACAATTAACACATATGCTGGGGCACAGATTGAGCTGCAATGGTATGGAAGTTTATTGTTAATTAATTTCTCACTGACATAATTATATGCATATGCTTCCCTCTACTATAAAGAAGTCAGTCATGGCCATGCAGCTGTCAGACTTCAATGATGGCTCCATGCCCATGGAGGAAGCATCTTCAAACAGAACTTGTATTATACTGAAGTGGTTTGGGTTGTACAAAAATATTTTTTTTTATTGCCACAGCTCTCCTAATGACCTGTGGAATAACTGCCCTTTAGGAAATTCCAATAAAATAATCACAGAGATGTTTTGAAGGTATGATATGATAGATCTTACATATAACCTGGAAAAATTTAACTGCATGTAATGGGCAAAGCTTGAGGAAAATGTTGTCACAGTTAGCAGGAAGAGGGATAGATCTGAGGGTGCTCAGTGTAAGCCCTGATACACAGTTAGACTTTTGCTGGTGAGCTGATGCCAGTGGGAACTACAGCATCTTCCCTGGCAGGTGCTTCCCTTTGAGTGCTGTTTAATGTACTTCTGACCAGTCTGTGTGACTGAGTGGTAAGGAAAAGCTTCCAGGAACAATCCACAGCAGTTGTAACATTGCTTTATTGTCAGTTCTGCATATACCCTTCAGAACATTTAAAAAAATACATCTGTGGAATATAGTGATCCAAACCCCTGGGCAGCCTCTGAGGCTGCACATTCCTCTGGCAGCACTAGAGCCTGAGGCCACCAGCCCCTGTAGGTATGAAATAGAGGCAGAACCCAATAAAAATCCAACAGGAAGGACTTGTGCCGGGGGATCAGGTTCAGGTTCCATATAAACATAGCAGCAGAGGTACCACAGTGTCAGTTTGAGGGTCACAGCAGAACCTCACCCAGCTATAACAGCAGCACTGCCCCCTGTACTGCAGACTTTTGGTGAGGCACAGGGAGCAAATATGGCTTTAGGGATTACAAGCAAAGGCTGGAAGTGTTGCAGAAGTTAATACTGAAAGAGTATCACCACTTAAATTAAAGGGCAGACAGAACTGGACAAAGTTAAAGAAATTCACATTAAAAGAAAAAGAATCCAAGTTTCTCCTCCCTTAAAAAGCAAGCACTGCCTCCATAGTAATTACAAAATGCTCTTCCCCTGCCCTTCAAACAAAAATATTCCATCCAGGAACTCAAATATTGAGTTTGTCACTGGCAGCCCTGAGCAAAGCATGAGAACTTGTAGCATAAGGCTTCTATTGGTGACACTGAAATAAGAGAGGGGGAGCAAGGGGAGGAGCCGTTTAGAAAGCAAGGTGCCATCCCAAAGCAGAGTCCCAGCTGGAACGTCTGAGCCCTGCCCAGATTGCTACAGGTAGTAGAGAGTGCAGAACATCCAAGGCAGCAGCCTCTAACACAGCAGGTACAACTTCACACCTCTTGGTCCTTGAGGGTTTCAGCGCCTCACTTACTGGGGAAATTCTCCATGAGTTCACAAAAACTGATTCCCTAGGAATGTGTGTCACTAAAGACAGAAGTGAGCAAAAATGCAGTGGGGAAAAGAAAAATAAATTTCATTTCTGCAGTCTCATAAACCCTCCATGGCTGAGTTTTTCTACATCCCCTGGCGGTGTTGCTGCAGGAAGGAAGAGCCAACAAGCAGCAGGGATCAGCTCTCCAAGCTCTGCAACTCCTCCCAGTCTGTCACACTCTCACACCTGAGCCTTGTTTTGAAAAATTCCTTGATGAGTCTCTGTGCTTCTTCCTTCACTGCAAGAGAAGAAACACCACCTTTTGAGTTGATACTTAAGACATCTGCCCCCTCCAAAGCCATGAACCCATCTGGCATTGAAATAACCCCAGACACACCTGTCTTGTGGGCAGGGCTCTGCTCCTGGGTCAGTAAGTGAGAAAGGTGCCTGGCAAAGCCCTTGAAGAGATCCTGCAGCATTGGGGAAGACAAAGAGCAGAAAGCAGACACCAGTTACCTCACCAGTCTGTTTCCATGTTTGTCTTGCCCTTAGCGCAGACTGGCTGTAGCACAAACCACTCCTACCCTGAACACACAGAGCTGGCCCTGCAGTGCTGGAGATGCCCAGGCACACACATCCTGCCTTGCAGGGCACAGCAAGGAAACTACAGCAGCACTGAACCTGAGCTGTAGCTACTCTACGGGTGGGAGTTAAAAACATGCCAGGGTCGAATGTGAAAATATGAACAATCACAAGGAAATGCGGAACCAACATACACCAACCCTTTTGTGGGAGAGGGGAGTTGCTACACCTAGAGTCACTAAAACAGCACATACCAAAACATAACTTGGAAATAAAAGGCGGGTTCTATATCATCTCTCCCCTTCACAGAGCCCCAGATCCCTAGAGAGATGAACTCTCCTTCTGCTAAAGAGGGCCTTGAGCTATACCTTACCTTGGAAGCAAATTTTCCCCCCTTGTAGAACGGGGTCAAATACTTGACAACGATGTCTGCAGTCTCTTTGAGGGACATGCCTTTGGTCACTGGCTGTATGGTCTTGCTGCTTCCTTCTTTATCACACTGTGCTAAGTTTGAGTCAAAAGTCACCTTCTTCTTTGTTGGACCAACACTTTTGCCCTCTGGCTGGGTGAGAATTGAAGATTTTGTCACTGTCCGGAGCCGCTTTTTTGCAGGACTTTCCATATCCTGGAGAGGGGACAGAAGAAAACCAAACCTACCAATTCCTGTGGCAGCACTACCCTTCCAAGCAGCTACCACCTTCCAAGAATACAAATCTTTGCAGCATCCTGCAGCCTCTCCCTCCAGTGAGTATCAAGGAATCTCCTTTTAACCTGCTGTGCAGACACTATTTCCCACACAAAGGGACTTTGAAAAAAAACTCTTTAAAGAATACCAGATTTAGAACTACCCTGTGCTCCTACTGGGGCAGCTAATTGCTAGACCCTGTCCGACACAGGAAAACTGACTGGAAAAGATTTCTCAGGATGTCTGCTGAGAATACATCCCTCAGGAAGAATCAGCTGCATCAGGAGAACCACACTCCTGCTCAGTTTGAAAATGAAACGAGACTGCGGTGTTGCAGACACAGCTGCCAGGCAGTCTCAACTGCCAAATGCAGAAGCAGAGACTGAATAGCAAGGCAGGCTGTGAGGAGGGGTCACTTCCCAATGGTCCCATGTGTCTCTGGCCTGTGGTTGTGCCCTTGCCTTGAGAAAGCAGCTCCCTAATTATAGTTAGTGACAGATCTCAGGGGGTGGAGACACTCATTCCAGGCAAGTCACCAGCAAGGGCACAGTCACGAGTTGCACAGAGGAGAGAACAAAGCAGTGGAGGGAGAGCTCTCCACTGCAGCCCAAGGTGCTGGCACAGACCAGAGGGCAACAGGGAGACACCAGGAATGCAACACACTGGGGTTCTCCTTTCTGCTGCAACTGCAGCTGGGCCTTCCCCAAATAAATGTCACTCCTAGAGCAGGAGTGTCACTCCCAGAGAGAAATTTGGCACAAGATGAGCAGAAGAAATAGAGGAAATCAGCATTCATTGAAGTCTTACCTCATCTGAGCCTGGCCGCTTCCCACTGTCACCTTCCCCGACAACAGGTAGCTCAGTTTCTACAACATTTTCAGCAACACTAGTGGGAAGAGTGGAGAGAAGGCAATTTGTAATCATTCCACAGCGAAAATATTTCTGCATTCACCTGCCAGTGGCCATGAGATTGCATGGTAAAGGAAGAGTCTCCCTCACTCATCTAGAGCCTGGTGGGGCTCTGGACAACAAGGAGCAGAGAAGTAGAGATTTTACCTGTACTTCACATCTATTTCTTCCTCAAGAAATTCAGATTCAGCAGCCTGCTGGGTCTTAGAATTCTCCCCTCTCTTAGTCAGTGTTACTTCTTTTTCTCTCAGTTCTTTATTCTCTGCCTGGAACGGCCCAGTCAGATCTCCAGAGCCATCTTTGTTTTCCTGAGGTGTTGGTTTCTCTTGACACATGCTTTGAGAAGAAACCTGAGGTAGTGTGCTTGCAGAACAGTCATCTCCCTTTGCTATCCTGCAGCTTTGGGCTTTAGAGACACCTTTGGGGAGGGAGAAGAATTTGGAAATATCCTGTGATTCCTTTTTAGCTGCTTCTGCGAGCATTTGCTGCTTCTTGCTACGTTTGGACTTCTTAGCAGGGCTCTCTCCAGGGGCAGATTTTGTGTCTGGACTTGGTTGCTGCCCGTTCTTTTCTGAGTGTAGTTCTACCCCTGCACTTTCAACCACTGCCTTGGTTGCAGTTTCTTCCCTCTGGAGAACAGAGTTTCTGGTGTCCAGGTCCAGACTGTAACTGCTGTTGTCTTGCTCACTTGGACAGTCTTTTTTGACAGGCTTTGCAGCACTCTCCTCCTGGATCTTCAGCAGTTCTGAAGCTGTCTGGAACAAGCTGGATTTCTTTGGAAATCCTGCTCCCACACGCTTTGGTTTGAACTGGGGAGACAGGAAGAAGAAGAAATTTTGGATGTGAGATCCCTGTGTGCAGCACCGTGAAAGCAGCTAAGTTTCTGCATACAATACACCAGTCTGGGCAGCTGTAAGCTGGGGGAGGCTCTAAATCTGACTGATCATCACACCCATCAACAGAGACACGAGGGAAATGGATTGGGTGGAAGTCCCAGGCCAGCAATAAGAAAATAAGGCAGCATCCTTGGATAGAACTTGATGAGAAAGAACTTATTTAAGCTGTGGCCTGCACACAGATTATATTCACTAATAACAACATGACATATAGGAAAAAGCAATTACAATAGAAATATGCAGTTGTGGCCACAGAAAGGACACAAAATAAATTTACAAGAAGGCAGACAGACAAAATGCACCGTTCCCTCCTGTCTGTCCCACCAGTACTCACCGAGGGCACCTGGGATGCAGGGACAAAGTCCCCTTCTGCTGGAGACACAGATTTTGTTTCCAAACTGCTGTTACTACCTGTTCCAGACCTAAAGACTGAGAACAATTCCCCTTGTTTGGAGGCTTTATTGATTTCTGCCACCTGAAAAGAGAACAGAAATATTCTCTAATGGCCACAAATCTTTATGTATTCCTGCCTTTGTACACACTAAAAGCCATAGTAACAAAACAAATATCTGCCCTGGAGAGACACCTGCCTCAAGAACAGAAACATCTTCAGAGAGAATGATGGCAAGCAGACAACCTAAACCAAGGCTTATCTAGAGTCACCAGCAGCCTGAGGAATTCCTAATCCCTGTATTGCTAGAATGTATCTGGATAAGCTTGCACTGCTAATAGGTCTTCAGAGCCTGTAAAGCCTACATAGATGTGAACCCGAGGTAATTCTTGGCCCTCCTAGAAACAAAATCAAGAAGAAAGATTTGTAAGATACCCAAGGCAAAACGGAGCTCATCCTTCACCTTTCCCACACAAACTCTGCCCTATTTGCCCTGGAGCTCCCACGTGCCAGGGAGCAGCAGATGTAGATGTTTGTCCCTACCTTCTTTAGCACAGCTGCCTTGTAGGAATTTGCCATTTTGCTGGTCCGGAAAGCTTCATATTCCATTTCCACTGCACAGGCACCAGGGTCAGACCTGAAACACAGGCTGGGGTGATACCTGGCAAGACACACTTCTGCATCTGCAAAGGTAACACTAATGCTTAAGTATCTCCCAGAAAGTACAAAATTCACTCCTTCGGGTGCAAGAGTAAGTGGTAACTTCCAGTTAAGTCCTAAAGGATGTAGTGGTGAGTTGATCGAGAATAGAAAGGGTGATGGAAACGGTTTTAAATCAAGATTCTCGCCCACTGTTCCATTTCAGAAGTACACTATCCCCATCCTGTGGGACAGGGAAGAACTGCCGCTCCCGGGATCAAGCTGATAACAGCGATCAGCCACAATCTGGAATCCTCAGGTCTGATGTTCAACATCGCTGCCAGAGAGATACTGTTAAGTGCAACTACATCCTTGGACAAAATAAATTTAAAAAGCATTCCCTGAGAATGGTAATTGTGCTCAGGGAAGAGCAGGCCCTGTGTTAAGGGACTCAGTATGCACCCCTTTTTCCTCATACCATTTTCCCTCTGCTGCTGGAGTCTTTTGGTTGTTGCTCAAAGCTTCTTCCAGCATCTTCAAGCAGTGTTCCCGGCCCTAGGAAACACGGGATACTCAGACATGCTCTGCAGAAGTCTCAGTACCCCTTGGACTTCCACCCCTGAAGGAGTAGAGGACAGGCCAGGCAGAAGCTTTGCTCTTCTTAGCAACATCACTTGCCTTCACAGTGAGCTTGGAGATCCTCCTGCTGGCAGCATCCTTCAGGGGACAGTCTGCACCTGCCACAGGAGAGGAATTTGGGAAAGGAGCCATGGCAGGGCTAAGCTGATGGAGAACATCTCAGCTGTCACAGGGAGGTGCAGGTCCAGGACTGCCTGACTTTCTCCTCCCTGCATTGTCACCCCAAGGAACACTGTGGTCACCCTTTCTACCTGGAGAAGCTACGCACTCTAAAAGAGTAGGCAGAAACCAAAGTGAGAATGTTTTCTCTGATTGAGAACATCTACATTGGAGTTGAGGACTAACAGCTTTCCAAAATCTTCCCACCTCAGAAAACCTTTCTTTAGGGCTCTTAGGAAACTCAAATCTTTTCAGTTCCCCACAACATCAACCAAAATAATTAGGCTGGATAGAGCAACCTGACCTATTAAGTGTTCTTTTGCAACAGTGCCAGACAGGGCCCCAAGCAGCACTGTTACAAACAGCAAAGGTTTTCAGCAGTTTCTTTATAGCATTATTATTATTATTATTATTATTATTATTATTATTATTACTATTACTACTACTACTACTATTATTATTATTACTACTACTACTACTACGACTACTCCTACTGCTGCATAACCACTGCAGAAATAGCCAACACCACAAAGTCAGGTTAGACAGAGTTTTCCTTTTCTCTTGCTTATTTGGAAATGTTGTTCAGAAAGATGTATTCCATATCTTCACCCCAACCAAAGCTAAGCTGAGCTCCGTCTCCTCCAGCCAAGTTTTCACAGCCAAAAGTTTTCACACTTTGACCTCTGTGCCTAGGGACTGATACCTCCAGTGGTGATGCTGTACAAATTGCATGCAGCTGCAAAATACAAGACTTTTTTCTCCCAAAGAAAACCCATTATAAATCAAAGATATTTACTTGGAGGAACAAAATCTTCCTTTTCTGGTTCTTTGCCCTGGAAGAAAACAAAGATCAGTCAAACATTTCCATTCCTACTACACACATGGAGATCTAGAAGCACAAAAGACATGTTTTATAACCCTGTTCCAGGGAAAATTAAAGCTGAATTTAAAAAGGCATTGAGTAAGTGCCAAACAGGGCCAAGAAAACAACGAATGAGAATCAAAGCCAAAAGTTTACCTCCGCTACAGGAATATTTAAGAGAAGCTGAATGGTAAAATCTATTCTTACTACTACCACGGGCATTAAAACCAACAGGTTGCTCTTGCTTAGCCCTGCAGAGAAACCAGCACAGAGATAAGCTACATTTCTTCCTATTATAGGACTGGCCCAGAATATGGAGAACACAGCAAAAGCCGAGGTACAAGAAGTGAAAGACAACAAGCAACACCAAGATGAAATGATTTAGTGTCATCAGTGCCAGGGAGTCTTTACGGCTGTCAGACAAGCTCACAGTAAACCCTCTATGCATCCCTTAAAAACTGACCCCAACTCACTTTGCGCAGACTCATCTGTTTCTTGTAGAAGTTGTCCCACTCCCGCTTCCGACGCTCCTCATTGTCTTCATCCCAATTCCCGCTGCCCTCTTCATCATACCTGGATAAGGCAGGAAAGCAAGAGGAACAAACATTTCTGTAGCTGCAGCATTAACTGGGGGACAAGTTTGGGAAGCCACCCCAGTGATGCATCCCACATCCTTTCTGAACATGTCTTCACTTTGAGTTTCTCTGCCATTCCCCAACCAGGACAGCATTGAGTGTCCTCCAAAAATTCATAGCATTTGTTAATCCCATAAACTAGTAGGCAGTGGCATGAACTAAGAGCATGTACCTAGTGCCCTGAGAATGGAGAACTCCATTTCAGAAGCTCTGTCAGATCTTCCCAGGGCATTCAGGAGTCACTGCCTCATGTCATGTACCCCATCTGTCAGTCCCTCCTGCCCTAGGAGCAGAGACGGCAGAAAGACCACAGCATCCATTCCTCAGCCTCACTTGTTCACAGGCTGCTGCAATAAATGAAATCCCTGTCTCTAATATACTGAAATGCAGCAGCTGATCCTCACCAGATGTAGCCCAGGAGTTCACTGCCTCCCACAGCTGCCAAACATACAGGTACCACAAATCTGAGCTTTAGAGCTGCTGATTATTACACAAGGCAAAACTACAATCAGATTATGGAAAGGTTCAATAAACCAAGTGGAAAACACTGTTCTGTACAACAGCATTGGCTGTGGCTTCTCAGGTCCTGAGACCAAACACAGGCTTAGATCACAAGTCCTGGTTTCCTCTGACTCAGCTGGTCTTGGCCAAAGAACAAAGGTGCCAATCTCAAGCTTTTTAAGGTAAAGCAGAGGGCCTGGCCAGTCTACAGCACTGTGTATCCTAGAACAGTCTCCTGGGCAGTGCCAGCAGAGAAACTTCATCCTGACACAGCTGCACAATCACTGCAACTCTGCCGAGGAACAAGGGGAAAAACAAGCTGTCACCTCCACATTGCCAAGCATTTTACAGAATTCATCATGTTTCCCATTGCACATCCTCCTTTTGCTGTCAGCCTGATAGGAAAATGCAGCAATCTGCAGAAGAATCTGACACTGTCACTTCATAACATCCTCTAAGGTGACTAAGTCCTGTCAGTGGCTCCCGGCCTACTGGCCCACAGACAGTTGTGTTAAATCAGGAATGAACTCTGGACCATGTCATCTTGGTCTCAATTTTAAACATTTTTGATCCTTGTAACTATTAACAGGCTGAGCCCACTTGCCGCTTTCAAAAATTTCAGGCTAGTTTCTTGAGCCAATTACATAGTGCAGGGCAATTCTTAGCTTTGTCAAAACAGCTTTTGGTTCTCTGGGACATGAATGTGAACGAGGCTGCCAAAGTGTGTGGAAAATGAAATTCCAGATGCTGCTGCCAGAAAGTTACAAGAAAATACCATCCACACAGAAACATGTGCTGAAAATAGGAGTGTCTGGGCCTGCAGCTGGTGGATGCTCTTTTCTCTGATGGCTCCTATGAGATGAATGTAACCTCTCTGGTACAGACCTGCTGAAGCCTCTGCAGCCTCTCCTCCCACCCTCATATAGCTCTGGGTCGTATCTATCCCAGGAGGATCCCATGGGTCCGATGCAGGTTTTGCTCCAGCTGTTGCTGCAGCATTCCAGTGCCTCCAGTTGCCTTTTCACTGCCCCTGGGTTCTTGCAGAAGTCACAGCACTTGTTGCAAGGTGGGGTGACGTCGCCAAAGTACTTCGCTATGGCAGCGTGGCGGCAGCTTGGAAACACAAGGCAAAATCATCTGGTCATTACTTCTATCCACAAAAACTCCACCCTCCAAACGCAGGGTGTCTTTAGATAAAGATTTCAGTCTTGTTATTTCACAGAGAATGCCTATTCCAGCAGGAATCACAGGGTTTAATCCCTGGAGCAGAATTCGGGCTCTGTTCCTGGCACTTTGCTTAAAGTCTCTCTGCCTCCCCTTCCACATATGTAAAAAAAAAATCATTGTTAATCTTTTCTGCTAAACCCTTTCAGATCTTTGAGATCTGCAAAAGGAGCAAATATACAGTTATCAATTCTATATCATTGGCTAAATATATTCTATATCCTATAAGGATGGCTGTAGGTAAAGAGGCCCCCTCCACTGATCACTACACCTCAGAGTATACCTATATATCTCACTTGGAAGAGCTTCTAGGTTCATTATTTGTGATTTGAAGGTGAAGAAATATATATTTGAAGACACAGGAATGTAAAGCAAGTCCCAGAAATAGAGTCCAGAGTGAGGTCACAAGGGAGCACCATTCAGGAAACACAGCCTGGATCTTGACGGTCTCACATATGCTCCAGATCAGCAGCCACAGTTTGGGTAGAGTCCTACATGCATGAAAACCAGTCCATTTTCTCACACAGGATTAACCAGGATTATCCAACCAGCCATGTGAAGATGATTAGATTCTTCCAGAAATTTTCAAAATATTTTTGGCAGGCATCGGTAGTTTGGGGTACATAAGAAAATTTGGTGACAATATGCTCACTACTGATACAGGCAGGAAGTAATTTCTCTTCTAAAACACTCCCTAACTTAAACCAGGGAATACACTGATTTTACCAAAGAATGATCAGGCAGTTACTTTCCCTCCTTCTTTTAAGAAAGCAGAATTTAGAGGAGATTTTCAAAAATAAAGTTTCGCAGCAGAGGTGGCTGGTTGTGCATTAGCCAAAATGCTGATAATAAATATATGAAAACATTAACTTCATTGGACATTTAGAGATTAAATCCTGCACCTAAGTGAGAACAAAAGTTATTTTAGAAGAAAATTATTTTACTACAAGGAAGAACAAGGTGGAAATTTTTCTCCTCTACCAAGGTGTGCGCTAGGAGGCTTACCAACTTCATCTGCAAACAGGGAGTCACAGAGAGGAAAAGTAAGAGAATGAGCACCTAATTTACTCTTATTCTAAACCCTTTAAGGCATGTCAGAACTTGCCAGAGATCTAACAAACACAGTTTTCTTCTTCAGTCATGTCTGTGAGTGTCTGGGGGGAACACAACTGCATGTTACCAAAGCATCACAAACAAACCCCGCAAGGGGCTGCAGTGCCTGCTGGCTTACTCCTTCCCACGGCCTGGGAGGTTGATCTGCACGGCAGCACAGCAGCAGGTCACAGGTTCCTGTCCCCCAGCAGTGACCTGACTGTGCTGAAGGGCCAGGGAGCTGGCAGTGCTCAGGTAAGGGGCTGCAGCAGGGTGTCTGCACCGTGCAGGGCACCAAAGCCCGGAGAGGGCTCCGACAAAGCTGCCTTTATATCCCCCTGCAGAGCCACACTGACTCAGTCTGCTCCTGCACTCAAAGAGCTCCTTTCACATGGAAGGGAAGGGTGGGGGGACTGGGATGGGGGCAACACATTTGATCCCCTTGTCCTGCCTTTCCAAAAGAACTACTGGTGCTGCCTGGCTTGCCAATGCAACGTGACTATAGAAATGTCAGCGAGCTGCAAGTCAGCTTTTTGTTTCCCCAAAAGAAAACAGGCAGGCATTCTCATTAGTCTGTGTCTCTTCCCCTCGCACGAACTGATCTGTATTAGAGTTAACTGAGGCATTCAGCGAGGGACAAGCCCTCTCCCCACTCCCAGGCTTCTGCTGGGGACGGACAGCCACACACACCTCTGTCCTTTAGATGCCCCAGGGGAGGGGTTTGGTGGAAGCAGAGATCAGCTGTGAGCTCACTGGAATTTAGAGTTTCAGTTTCTAACCCATCAGGCTTATAAAGCTAAGCCCTTTCCACCCAGCCTCCTGTAACTGCCTTTTTCTTCCTGAAGAATCACTCAGATTGGGGCCACAGCCCCACTTTAGCCAAAGGTGTTCAGGAGTTGGGGCATAACAGAAATTCAGTTGCAAACTGAAAACTGCAAGCCTATAATTAAGGTCAAAAGGCAAAAAACGAAATTACCAACAGGGATGCTGGGGTTAATCACCGGATTAATGCTTAACCCAATAGTTCCTGAAAAATAGTTGGTTATGTATTAACATGTGAGGGGAAAGCTTCCCCAGTCACATCAATACTTGACTAATGCCCACAAGATGGAGATGATTTACACAAATTAATGGTAGTTTGTATTATCATGCATGTCCTAAAAATATTTCATCTTTTAAATATGCAACTGTATTATTTGTCTCCGCTTGCCCTTCAAAAAGAGTATGTATGAGCTAACCATTGGTCTCTAAAATGTCTAAACAAAATCATTATGTCATTTCAGACATCCCCTCCCCCCATCTGACATTATGGAATGGGATGAAGAGAAAATAACAATGAGGTTTATTAACACATTTTTGTCTGTGACAATACATTTCAGGAAAGTGCTAAACTGACCACAAAGCTGCCTGCACCTGTGTCGTTTTAGTAGTCCTTGTTCTTATACACCACATAAAACAGGAGCCCTATTCCTGCAATTAGGAGCAGATGGACAGCCAGAGAAGCAAAGTCACATATCTCAAAAGCAGCTCTGCCTCTCCCAAAAAATACCAGAAAAAAAAGCATTCCCTTGCATAAGCCAAAGGGTACAGAGCCTCATCAGAAACGCTCCCTGAAATAAACAATTCAGCAAGTCTTGGAATAATGTGAAGTGAAAGGGTTAAAAAAGGATAAAAATCATATGAGGGTAAATTAGTTATGCAGTTGTCAAGCAAAAGCCACTTAATGAGCTTTATCAAATAGAAGAGCAAGTCATGAGGTTGATGAGAACTTCTAATTTTGCACCTCTCTGAAGGACTGTGTCCTTTCAGCATTACTTGAGCTTCCCCCTCTGAGACAGGACAGTGACAGTCAGCTTGTCCCCAGAAAACAAGAAGCGAAAAGCTCAGCATCAAGAAAGTAAATGACTTGGCCAAAGGCACGGAGCAAATTCACCATGCCAGCATCAAATTCACCGCCCCAGCATTGTCCCTGCTGCCCTGTCCGTGGCAGGTCTCTCTTACAGTGCTGCACTGTCCTTGCGAGTACTTGCTCTACCCCTTCAATGAGCGCAAGAGAAAAGCTCCTTCTCCCGGGAGCCGGAAGGAAACTGGGCAGCATAAAGAAAAGTTATTTGCTTTAACATTGCCCCAAACTATCGCAGGCGGGGAATCGATTCAAGTCTCACGCCAGAAAAAGCCGTCATTAACAGGTAAAGAAGAAACTCCTCTCTCGGAGGGGATGCACAGTGGAAGCCAGCAACAAGTGCCGGCCCTTGGGCGCCCTGGAGAGCTGGCACCGGCACCGGCTCAGCCTGCGGCGGCTCCTCTCCCTCCCTCTTTGGCACACATGTAACACGAAACTCCGCATCTCCAGGACAACCAGCAACAAAAAAAAAAAAAAAAAAAAANAAAAAAAAAAAAAAAAGCAGAGACAACAGCTGGCTGTCAGCAGCGGAGCAGAGAGGAGCCGAGCGAGGAGCGAGCCGCAAGCCAGGATGAGGGGAGAGATGACGTGAAAGTTTAAGAAGACGGAAAGAAAAACAAGAGGAGAAGAAGAACTCGCGGTCGGGGTAAGACTGAGCTATCGCTGCTGTTCGGTCAAGCGCGGCACGCTCCGCTCCTAGCGAGGGGCTGGAGCCTGGGGAGCTCCCCCTGCTCGGTCAGCCGAGGAGCAGAGCTTGGGAAGCTGAATTGGCTTGCCAGGGACACCGAAGAGCGAAGGTGGCAGGAGAAAAGCTTTTAATGGGATTGCGGAGAGCTGCGCCGCAGCCGCCCTGTAACAAAGAGCTCCGAGCCCGAGCGGGACTGTGCAACTCCTCTGCCGGTGACAAAGGCCGGCTGCTCGGGTTTCTGGGCTCCTACAGAATGTATGTCCTGATAAGCTGGTGACATGATACAGAAATAGTGGTGTGGACAAGGCAGCCGGGTCCGAGGCTGTGCGCGCCTTTAGCGAGGAGCTGGCAGCACAGGCAGGCGCGTATGAAACTCTATGGGTGCCAGTCACAGCTTTTCCCCGGAGCTCCTCCCAGCTGCAGCTAAGTTTTATCCCCCAAATCCTGAAGCAGAGAGCTTAGAAAACAAACCCTGGTCGGGGAACTAGCACACTGTACATGTTAAGCATCTGTGTCCAATAGAAATAAACAGAAAGATTTTACACAGTTTCTAATCAGAACATTTTAAAAAGAAGAATTCAGCCAGTGTATCAGGCACAGATACACTGCCGGTTTAGTGTTCAAAGCCCCATGAGAACCCCTGCTCTGAGAGGCACGTTCATGCACATACACGGCTCATGGTTTACAGTAACCAGACCATCAAGTTTGAATGCAGTGAGAAGGGAAGGAAGAGTAAAAGGATCACCTAAATAGATGAAATTATACAACATAGAATCATTTAGGTTGAAAAAGACATTTTAGGTTATTGTGTCCAAGCTTTGGTTTTACAGTGTCCCACCACCTGTGCTCCCATCTCCGTTTTGCTGTTGGGTATGGGAAGAGGGGCTAGTAATGGAGACTGACCATATAAATCCCCATTTTCTGCCATCTGAAGCTGACTTTTCTGTTTGGAAGCTGCTGCAGCTCCCAGCACTGAGCTGGGACCCCTCTGCCTCTGCCAGGAGGCGCATAGGCAGTCAGCTGTTTGCAAACAGGAGCAGAAAGCCAATTCTCACAGAAAGGTCTTCCCAATCCTACACATGCCTGTAGGGAGGAATGTTAAGGATCAGGTATTTCCACTTCTCTCCATTTCCATTAACTAGGTCTTTCTGACCTATGTGTTGTACAAACATGGAATTGGAGCTGCTTGAGTGAGGAGATGTAGTCGTTCAGACCCACATGCCTCCAGCCTGGCCCTTAGGCTCAAGGGGATGGATGAAGGGAAGTTTCCACCCTGCTAATGGAGAGTCTCTGTAGGTGGTTTGTGTCAGTTAAGATCGTTTCTCAAATAAAGCACGTGAAAAAACAAAGTTTAGGGAAACAACAAGGAAAAAAAATGAGGGAGGAGTGAGGGGAGGAGGGCAGGGGAGGGAAGGAGGTAGAGAAACATGCCAAGTTTTCCTGGCCAAAAGAAAATCTTAATGGGTTTGGCTGGGGGCTTGTTCAGCTGCAGCCATGCTGTTCATGTGTGGGGGGAGAGGCACAGCAACGTGAAACATATGTCTGGATAAAAGCAGCAGGACATGGCTTGTGTTACAGCTGTCACAGTGCACGGGCCTCAGCCTGACTACAACCCACAGTGGTTGTGGAAATGAAGGCACAAAATAATCCAAGTCTAATAGAGCAGCTCCTCTCTGTAAGACAACCCCCTGATCACAGAGCCTGCAGTGGGCCAGAGGCACCCACTGGACAGCAGGGAGTGAGGGGCTGGGAAGGAGCTGGGGGCAGGGAGCAGCACCCACCCCACACCTCCATGCAGGCTCTCCCCACTACCCAATGCAGCCACAGCTGATGAGGTTCCAAACAATCCCTTCTGAGGCAGCAGCTGCTGCAGATTTTGGGTTTGAGTTCCTACACCCCAGTGGCACCTTTACTAGGATTAATCCAGGATATTCAAAAAACTCAAAAATGCATGTAATTTATGAGACTTGTAGAGGTGAGATCAAGGACAGGGCACAGGTGGCTGTTAAAAGGTAGAGGAGTTCCCAGCACTGTCAGGACCTCCAGATGCTGGACCTCAAACAATAACTACTGATAGATCCCACTATGTTTGCGAAGCCACTAAAAGGCTTTCACAGGCACACAGCTACCTCTCAGTCAGCTTTATTTATTTTATTTTCCTAATATTAGAATAGACTTTGAGGCTAGATTCAAGCATCACCAACCCTAAAAAAAGTTCTCTTGTAGAAGAGCTGCAGGTTTATTTTTAAAATTGACCTTTTCCTTTCACTGGATGGCTCAGTGTTTTGGTTTTCCCACTTAAAAATTTTCTAGTAGTGAGGAATTATCTCATGGGGTTTTGTGGATGTGTTTGTGGGATGAACTGGAGAAAACCAGGGTGCTCTGCAGAGGTGTAAAGACTCCCAACTCGGTGCCCCAGTGGGTACGTTTACTACTGAAACTGGGAATTCAGTGCCTTTTTACGTTAATATAATATTAGGTTGTAGGGAAGAGACGGCACATTTACAGTGCTGCCTCAAAACCCATATCCAAATAATGAGTGGTGGAGATGACAGGGTATTCCAGCCAAAGGGTGGCCCCGGCAGGGCAGCTTTAAAATCTCAGGAATGTGTGGCCTTCTGTTCCAAACCAACAGACAAAGTCCCAGCTTTTCTCCCATGGCATTGAGCTACAATTTACCAGTTTGGGTGTGTGCTGTTAAAGGGCTGAATTCTCTTGATACTGGAAACTATTTTCATCTGCTTGGGAATGAATTATAGGTCTGTCTGGCTCTGTGCACTCCTGTTTTAGGAAAAATGGGCTTGTCTGAACTATAGTTAAGATTCACATGGCTGGTCAACTACAGTCATGGCAGCAAACACTGCATTAACAATGATGAGGGAAAAGCATGCACTGATAATGCAACTGCATTTCTATGGCCCTTTTCATCTCAGCAGTACACTAAAAGCTTAGAACAATAAACAATCATGCAGGAATTATGACATGTTATGCCAAAATGTATCCACACTGTAGGCACACCTAGCAACCCAGCATTGTTTGAGAACAGGAAGCACTGCAGCCCTTATCCATATAAAATCAGGACATTTCAGGGACCAGGAACAAAGCTGGTACGTTTTGAAACTGGCCAACCCTTCATGTTCTTTAGAATGTGGCCAAGTACAGTCAGAGCTTATTTTAGAGTTTCAGACCAGAATAAAAAGCATCCCCTCACCTTTGGCTGCTCAGCACCCCCTTTCATGAGGTTGGGCTTGCCTTGTAAGATTTCCTACCAGATAAGCCCCCACAATCCATAAAGGCTTCCCATCCTGTACAGGTCCAATTTCATCCAACTTATTGGACTTGTCTCAGTAAGAACACCACAACTTTTGCTTCTTCAGAGCCACAGTCTTAAGGAAGAGCCAAGGTTGTAATGAGAATGTTGCCATGGCATTCTACTTGATGGGAACATCAGGAAGGTTCTACTTTGTATGGTCTTTGGAGCACTCTTGCTGTGGGCAGTGGAGGAGAGCCAACTCATTGCCACTGGGACTTGCTGCATTAGGACTAGAGGCATTGGCAGCTTCTTGTTCCACCTCCAATTCCCCCCTCCAAAGCTTTATCTCCACTTTTAGGTTACTAAAGCAACAAACCCATGCAAGCGCAGTAAAATCAGTGGATCAGGATCATGGCAAGAATAGTACGAGGAGCATGGTTGGGTTAGGAGCAAGCAAGAGTGGAAACCATGCTTTCATCGACATCCATCCTAAACAGGCTCAGTGAACAAAGTGTAAGAAGTACTGAGCAAAACAATGGTCAGTTCAGTGTGTAACTGCAGCAAAACCAGAGACTTGTTGCCTTTCTATCTAAAGATTCCCAAGCATGCTGGAAACTTGGACATGCAACAATTAACAAAGCTCTGATGTGGTTCCATGATGTGGCTGTCTTGCAGAGATGAAGTCACCCAACAGTGGGATGTGATGACTTACCCAAAGTCACACAACCAGCGAGCATCACTGGCAGGCCAGGGGGACTGCCTGTATTTACTAACTTCCAGTCCTGGGGCTAAACCACAAACTTAAATTTGTGCCTTTTGCACTAAAAACGGCTGCTCAAATACCCCCAGGGCTATGCGTAAACAAGTGTCTGTCTCATTCTCGGCAGTAAATTTCAGCTCACCCATCCCTACAGTTCACCTTTGGATGCAGCTGTGTCCACACACAGATCAGGACAGACCAAAAAACCCTGATCAAAGTACAGTAATTCCAAAAGACTCACAGCAGCCTCATCAGCTTCAGGCAGACACAGGGATGTCAGACCCCACTGTACATGGTCATCCCAAAGCTCTTTTTCTTGGAAAAAGAAGCCTCCATATGCAAGGCAGTTCACAGCAAAAAGGAACCTTGATGGAGGCTTTTCTCTTGAATGTCTAGATTGAGGCTTTTTAATGGCTTTATTCTCCAAAGGACTGAGCAGCCAACTTCTTTGAGTGCTTCAGCATGGCATGAGTCCATTAAAACAACTCAGAAAGATAATTTCAGTGCTATTATGGCAATTTTCACAGCTTTCTTCAGTGGGCACAGCAAGATGAATCTGCATTAGTGCTTTCTGGGAAACTTAATCTATGTAAGTCCTAAACACAGGACATGCACTTTGGTTTTACAGGGTCATGTAATCCTTGCAGGTGAGCAGCACACCTGCAACTGTTTGCCATTCCCCTGCATAATTTCTGTGCTCTGTCCTTTCAACCAAGGCTAATAACTTGTGGCACATGGCAGAATAGGCCTTTTTTTCATCAAAACCAAATAAACCCAAATTAAATGATTTGTTTTATTTCCTTCCCCCTGCCGGGCCTTGCAACATTAGAGGAGGGCAAAAAGGTTTGATGATCTAGTTCCACTGCATCACTGATTAGATGAGTTATTTCTTAAGTCAAAACCAGGAATTTCAGGTTGCCACCCCATCCCAGCAGGATGTCACAAACTGCCTGTCAAAAAACATTGTGTTAGTTTCTTTTCTATGTGAGATTCTTATCTTGCCTCTCCTTATCTGATTTTCACTTCATGTGAGCGCTAACTACAGCTGCAGAGCAGAATTTCCTGACATCAGTCTGACTGGGTGTTATGAAGACCACATTGCAGTGTGGTCATTCAGGATTTTTTCCATAACAAGGATAAGTTCCATCAGCTCTGCTGCCCTACAGCCAAGTCGCCTCTGCTCTGGAGGGTTCCCATTCCCAGTGGGTGTTTGAGGAAGGCCAATGAGCAAGAAGAAATTCCCAACTGAGGAAAACACCGGCAGACAATTATGTTTGCTCCAAACCCCTGAGAATCTCTGAGGTACTGACCTGAGTGGCTCTTCCAGGCTATAAAACAGCACTCCAGGCCTAGAAAGTAAACTGTCAGTTAAGGCCTACAACCTTAAGTTTCAAATCTCTTAAGAGTTCCCTGTTGTAATAACAATCATCACAGTTACTGCTTCAACAGAATGTGCGCCACCTTTACTACTGTTGGTGACTGGAAGCTTTTTTGAACATAATATAATAAAACAAAAGGAATTATTCTTACAGCTCCACTCTGTTATTGTAATTAATGTCATCACCTTTGTGTTGTAAATGAGGCAGATGCATAAGACAACTGGTTTAAATCACATTATCCTTACCCTTGTATTAATCTTAAGGGTAAAATCTTGGTTCCACTGAAATCAGTTGGGAAAAGGTCACATCAAAACTAGTCCTGAACAAAGATTTTACATCACAAGTAGAATGGAACATACAAAAGTCCATTAATGTAACTGGCCTTCTTGGGGGAGTTTTACCTTTTTCCTTTAAGAATTATTTTATTCTTCACCCTTTTGCCTTGCTGCAGAAGCAGAAATCCCAAAGCAGAGGGCCCTTGGAAGCAGCAGAAAGTGCAGTCAAGCAGAAAAACACTTGCTTCCTCATGGGTAGGAACTGCACCACCACCATCAAACTTTGTCCCTGATGTAATTCAGACCAAGGTAAACAAGCAACATTCCTTGCAAGTTTTAGAATAAAACTCCTTCACTTCGCTCCAGCTCAGGTACCATGGGCAGAGAGAAATGTCCATTACAGAGACAGGCTTTATAATTTTCAACTAAGGACTTGGCTAATCCACATGGAGTTCTACAGTCCTGATCAGTAATTTTACCCTGTAAAACCAAACTTCACAAGCCTGCCTCTTATACCTGTTGCTTCTGGTGCAACCCAAAGCATGGCATGAAAGTTTACAGCAAATTCCATATGAGGAGAGCCTCTGGACAGGCAGAAACACCTCCAAAGGGAACAAACATTTTCACAATGTTAGAGCCAGAAATTTTATTTTTTGAATTTTTTTTCTTCTAGAACCAAGAACAGAAAACACAGATCACCTCTGCCTCCTCCATCATCTCTTGGAATGGAAACAAAATTGAAAACCTACTGACACAGAATCCTGCACCACTAAGGATAAAGCAGCCCTTTCTGGACCAGCTCACTTAGGGTATGCAATCATCTGGAAAGAAGTATTTAACCCTAGTCTCAAAAGTGACCTTTTCAGGTCAAAAGACCACAGCTCTGCCTCCTTCTTAAGTTGTACAGCAATCTTTCTGTGGACGTAGATTTTCCATCCACCCCCATTTCTAAGAAACCAGCTGGTTCCGATTTTTATTCCTTAGCTTGGATTTAAAAGAACAAAGAAAACTCTTTTTGAATTGCATAAACATACAAAACTAATTTAACTTGGCAGTGTAGTACTTAAGCCCAGCATGCAAAGAAACAGCCAAGGTCTCTCTGTCCTCAGTGTGTTTAGAAAAACTGAACGCCAAAGCATCCATTTGTTTGAGTAACCAAGCCAGATGTGCAATAAGGAACAAGCTGGTTTGTTCTGGAACTGCTGTCTTGGTCACCTGGTTTTGTGTTATCACCAAGATCAAGATACTAAACTGCAGTGTTGAAGTCCCAAAACCCAGTGTTGACAGTTGCAACACACACAAATCAGTACATTTTGATATAATAATGAAAAAAAGAGTTATAACCCATTCAAGTGTTAACCTGTCCAAACACTTATTTTAGGTGGAACTGTGGATATTTCTCAAAAATATCTGTTGGGGGTTAGATTTGTTTCTTTTTTACTTATAGAATTTTTTCCCATAAGTTGCTAGGACACTAATTGCTGGGTACTTGTGGGTGCTTGACCAAAACAAAGAGGTGGCCTAAAGTCGGGAGAGGAGTGTGGCATTGGGCTACACTTCTTTTGTCTCAGGGAGTTTCCCTCGAAGGGGGAAGATACGAAGAGTTTGGGGGTCAGGTAAAGGACGGGGCTGGGGTGGGGGCAGCTACGCTGTCTCTTGCTCGGGACAAGGACAGGCAGGCTGTTGCTTGCTGCGGGAGGAGTTCACTGTCACCACCAAGTCCGGTCCTGGGAAATCTACCACCATCTGCTCGTGTGCCCAGGAATTCTGAGCTCTCCTCCTGCCCTGCTGGAGCTGGGCCAGCCCTGTCCTGCCGCCGCTGCTTCTTCGGCACTGCTCTGTTTGCTACGCTGCTATCCCTGCCGGGACATCCCTGCCATTCCAGTTACCACCACAGAGCTTCTGATACATCTCATCCCCCAGCCCGGGATTTTCCACCGTTCCAGCTTGGAGCTCTCAGAGCCCTGCACCGAGACCAGACTGCCCCGGGTTTTGTGGAGCAAAGCCCCTCGAGGTTCCTGGTTCTGTTTATCATTAATACTGTAGTTGTTGTTATTGTTTGTTTTGCCTTGTTATACATACTAGTAAAGAACTGTTATTCCTATCCCCGTATCTTTACCTGAGAGCCCCCTTAAATTTCTAAATTGTAATAATTAGGAGGGAGGGGGTTTGAATTCTCCATTCCAAGGGAGGCCCTGCCCTCCCTAGTAGACACCTGTCTTTTCCTAACCAGGACAATATCAAATTCCAGTTCCTACTGAAGCAAAATTTGAAGACCCACTGGTCTCATGCCAGCTAGATTGTTGCAATGCCTCCCAAAATCTTGCTCATGGCCTAAAGGAACAGCAAATATTGGTGAGAAAACTGAGGCACTTAACTTTAGCTAGACTAATAATATTTTCAGTAACAATAGCTCCTGATGATAACTCTGAGAACAAAGAAGGCCTAAGATTGCTGAGCAGGGCAGGAGGGATTAGCTCCACAAGGGAGATACCTCCCTGAGAGATCCAGGGGTTTTTGCTTTGCTTATCATCAGCAGTGATGGGTTGAATACACGGTTCAATTCATATATTGCTCTGTGGCTTAAAAGAAAAAAACCCGCAAAATTTAGCTCTCTTTATCAAATTGCATTCTTCTGTAAGAATTTGAAAAGGATCCAGCTGTCCCTAGTGAATGCAGACTTGAACTTTTAGTATCACATACAGTAAAACTGGTTAATAAAACATTATTAATGCTATTGTATTGAGGTGTTGAGGCAAATGCCTTTGTTTTTGAAGGGGGGTTCTGTAGCTCAAAGTACAAGAAGCCTTCAAGGGATAGTAGCCACAAGTCTACTTGGCATTACTCTATAAGAAAAAACTGAAGACTATGTACAGTGGAGTTCAGCATTCAGAATTCAAGTTGGGTTAGAATTGCCTTTGTTTCTGGAAGGACAAGTTAGCACAACTGGAATAAAAAAGTACTTTGATTGGCTGAGAGCCAAGGGCAGGCACTGTCCAGTCTAACTCAGTGCCTGCTGGAAAAAGTGTCCTTGTAGAAGAAACACCGTTTGGACTTTGCTTAACAGTGCAGTTGACAAAAACACCCTTGAAGCTGGATTTTGAAATAAAAACAGTGCCAGAACACGTAGACAATTAATAGTCCTCCACCTTAGCTAGTGGGAACAAGGACTGAGACCAGATAAACTTGTTTTCCTTGTGATCACCAGCTGTATAAGAAGGCTGGCAGCTCCCTAGCATTAGTCAGTATAAAGGTTTATTCTGTGTTTGGTTCTCCTGCAGCATAAAGCCTGGAGAGGTTGTGACAGAATGTCTTCTGAAGGCTTTCTGAAGGAAGTTCAAGACATTGGTGAGAAGTTTCTCCTTAAGCTCCAGAAACTGCCCAAGGCTGAGCCAGTGGAGATTGTCAGCTTTTCTGTGGTTCTTCTGTTTATTGGTGAGTTTGTGGGTGGAGGCAAAGGGCTGTCAGAATTTCTCTGCTCTCCTATGGGGGCAGCTTGCTCCACAGGCTGTGTAGGGGGGTTGGTGGTGTTGGCTGTTTTCTAGGCTATGCTCTAAGGCCCAGGTTAATCCCTAGGTAATTTTTTAGCACTTAACATGTACCCCTACATGATTGCAGGGCATGACAGGCAAGAGTACAGCTTTCCCCGAAGCTCCCATTTTAAACATTCATTAAATCAGCAATATTTTAACCAACCCAGAGCTGCTGTAATGTTGTCATGCATAGGAGATAGTTTATGACAAATGGTATTAGAGCATCTCCCTGCCACAGAAGACATTTAAGAGAGACTCTGAGTGTCATTCCTGTATTGGCTCAGTGGAAGCCAATATGCTTCAGATGAGTCTATTCATTCTCCTCTGGTAATGGCAAAATCCCTCCTGCTGCTCTGTGTGAGGATGACATGGAAGGAATAACAGAGAACTGCTGGATCAAAGGGGATGAAGTTTGTTTATACAATGGGAAGACAAACAGGAAGGAAGACAGGCCCTGCTCCTCAAAGACAGGGCTTGCTCTGGGCCAAAAGGAAGGGTGTGTATCCAGGTGGACACTCCTCCCTGGGCTGGAATTCACAAAGTCACACCTGCTGCTTTATTTAGTTCATCCCTACATCTGGTTCTCCACAAGTCTGGTTACCTGGCAGCCCAGGTCCAGGCTTTAAAGGAGCACATGCACTCAAAGAGGCATGCTCACACTCTTACAAGTTCTGCAGGATGGAACATATTAACCTTTTCTACTCCAGATAAACTAACACATCCCTGCCAACATCAACCATCCTGGCTGGAGTAGAGGACAGTAAGCTAGCCCACTGTTCTGTGAAATGAACCCCTGCATTTGAAGTATCTTATTTTTTCAAGCTAAATATAGAAGAGTAAAGCCAACACAGCCATGAGTCTCTATGCTTAAAGAGTATGCTGAAATAGTTCAGGAATACTCCTCAAACTCAAACTCCTTCGAGTCTGGTTATTCAAAAATTCAAAGCTGGATTTTTGTCCTTAGCAGGCACATAGCTGTGCTTAGGTACTGCATATCAGCTCCCAAACAACAACCCATTAAGTGGGTAAAGAAACCCTCCCAGGGTTTGGAATGTAGCTCTTAAGGTCTTGAAGTGCCCAGGAATGACTGTCCAGATTAAATGGAAAACCAATAAAAAGGAGCAGGAACTTAGGATGAGGAAGATGGGGATATAGGGCAAAAAAAAATTCTCAAGAAACCAGGCTTTGCTCATTTTGCTGCTCACCAAACAACTTGGAGGAGACATAGGATTACTCTGCAGGGACTATTCCTATGCTATGAAGCAATATTCTTTGCTTCTCTTTCCAGTTACTGTGCTGGTGCTCACGATCATTGCCTGCAGTTGCTGCTGCTCCAGCTGCTGTGGCTGTGCTGGACGCCCTGACCCCGGACACAGGAAGAGCCAAGTCCGCCCAGCTGCCCATTCATGAAGTGACACAACCTGCTATCGAGGACATGCATGGACATCATGATTCAGTGCTATGGGAATGACTTTCCACAGTAGCCCACTGAAATGGCAATAACAGTATTAATTAACATGACTCAAAGGACCAGGAATCACAGCGTGAAATTCGTTCTCTCTGTGACTGCCACTACTGTGACCAGAAAGGTAAAGCTCCTTTACCATCACTGTCTCCCTCTTCTGGGCCAGGATGGAGCTGGGGGGGCATGGACACAGACTGCTGAGAAAAGAGACAGCTTGCCCAAAGACAGCCCTGCAGCTGGGCCAGCTAAGGATCCCCTCTGGGACATGGAGCCACAGAGCAAAGCAGAGGCCACACACACAGCCACACATGAGGCACTGCCTGCTCTCCCCTCCAGAAGGATGGTACTGGGCATTAGCAAAATCCACTGACACCACTGGGAGGTCCAATTGCTCAGGTCATCATGGATCAAGGCCAAACCTGCTGCAGGAGACATGTTTAGCTTACATATCTGCTGAAAATAACAAATGGTGGACCTTCTGATCCAGATGTGCCAGCTGAGGCTCTGGGTACAGCTGGTAACAATTGCCCCAGTGTCATTTCATTGACAGTGATGGGAAATTGCCAAATAAAAAAAACAGATCACATGGAAACAAAATCTTTGTAAACAGAAAGATGAAGGCAAAAGGGAAAACCTCACCAATCCTACGGCTTATTTTGATCATTCTCTGCTCAACATGTTCCCTCGCCATCCGCTGTGGTTCTACTTTTCTGCTTATGGCAGATGAATGGTTCTTGCAGAGCATGGGAGCTCCAGGAGATGAACAAATCCCAATCCTTATTTGAGGGATCTGTGTGCCTGACTCCCTGCACTGTGTGCAGTTTATTTTAGTAGACATGAACATGATGCCAGGGTTATGTTTATGAGCATGCACAGAGGCATTTCAGAGGACTGACACATGATGGGAGCCACCACTTCAGGGTACGTGTGCAGCAGCTGACTGCAGCAATGGGCACAGTGACAGAGCACAGCCAAGAATGGGCTGTTGGGCTGGAGTTAACAAGTGCAAATAAATCCCTTTTCCATGCTGCAGCCACTGTGTATGTTTGGTTTACACTCTGGTGAACTTCCGAAAGGGATTTATGGATGTACAAGGCTGTGGCACAGGCCACGACTTCCATAACTGGCACAGCACAAGAAGGCCACAATTCTGCACTAAACTCTGAACCAGTGGTGTTTCAGCCCCAAATAGGAGACCAACCACCTCTGTAAGAAGGTATAAAAAATTACATGCACATAGAGAAGTCATCTTCTGCCTCTGTATCCCAACTAAGCGTATGTACCAAAGTCAACATCTAGCTAGGGACAACAGAATCATCAAGTTTTTAACAGTGGGCTTTAAAATACTCTTTACACTTCAGAAGGTACAGAAAATAAAGAAAACTCTGTACAGAAATGTATCTTCTCTGTTGCCTGCACTCATGTTAGTAAAAGGCTTCTTATGTATTTAATGCACTTTATTTTTTGCCAACAAACCAGATCTAGGTATTTGGTATTTTTGTACTGCTGCACATTGGAATATATCTGCAGCCAGAGACATAGTGAATAGTCTAAGAATTATAAGAAAAATAAAATTCCTGAAACTACCAGTGTTACTTTTAAATTAATAAAAAGAACAACTTTCCAGTAGAAAATGAAGATGCTCTTTAGAAGTATTTGTGACTCAAATTGACAACTGCCACGAGCAGACTGCACTAGCATGACCTACTGCATGCACAGTTACACTGAAAGTAACAAAGTTTTAAAAGAAAAAAAATTATTAGGCAGTCCCAAAGCTTTCACTGCCAACTAACATGTTAGGGGGAAACAATCTCAAGCACAGCATCAATTTAAACATTCAGAGGTTCATCACACCAACCTCCTGTGACATAAGTCTTTGCTCATTTCACTCACAACCGAGTGGCAATCAAAGTGGAATCTGGAGCGTAGAACCTCTTTTGCAGAGACAGATTCAACAGATGTTTTTGTATCTAGATTAAGTCAGGAGACCCGGGAAAGAACAGAGCTCACTTTCTTTCCAGGCTTGTGCTAGACTGTGCCAGCTGCAGACATTAACAGCATCCCATTGAGGGCTGTTCCAGCAGCACGGAGCCAGCCTGTGCTAAGAGGGGGAAGCTTGGCAGGCTGGACATACACCAAGGGCTGACAGGTTGTTGTCACTGGGAACAAGCTGCCAAGCCTTATCTCAACAGGAAAAGCCACAAATGCATGTTTCCCAGTGGTGGTACAAGTTAAACCACTGACAGATACCGGGCAGAGGAACAAGAGAAATGGCTCCTGTCTTATCTCAGCCACTGTGGGTTCCTGAATTAGAAACAGAATAAACACAGCACTGTCAAAGAAAGGGAAGGAAAGAAAAGAAAAACAGGCAGTCCTCTAAAGGATTCAGGTGGCTTTCTGGAGCAGAGGACCAGCCACCACGTAAAGGGGGCCAATTTCTACACACTCGTCTGGACCTCACAGACCTAATGTTCTGCTTTGGACTATTTTGTACCATTGCACTCAGCTGGACTATTCCTCCAGCCGGGATTCAGACATGCCAGTTGTTTGCCTGATCTGCTGCTTCAGGGTAGCCTGAAAGATGCCAGCAAGTGCCCAGCTTCCTGCAGCTCTTCAGCTTCTGCTGACTACAACCCTGCTAGTCCCTGGGTCCCTGCTCAGCACTCACACAAGCTTTTGTGTTTTAGCTTCAATCAGTACTCAAATACAGGCACCTATAGGGAGCAGCAGTGAGGGTGGATCCTCTAGTTTCAACCTGCAAAGGGAGATTCAGAAAAGCACAGAATAAGGTAAGGCTGCTTCCAAAACAGCAACTGCCATTCATATTGTGAAAGCCTAGGAGGAACTACACAGGAATACTGTTACTTCAGTCGTGATGATAAAAGTGTTGAAATAGTTTCTTTCCCTGAGGAACCTCAAAGAGCCAGCAAGGCCAGCCCCTCCAGCAGAAGTGGTTGAAGTTCTACTGATGACTTAATGGAATAGCTTCTGTTCTGTAACATTATCCCTCTGTTTTGCTTGGCTTGTGAAAAATAAGTTTTCTTTTACATACAGGCAGTCTCACACACCACACTCCTCCTTCTACCCTACCTCCTCTCTCCAGCACTATCCCCTCTGGTCTTCTCCAGACAGGAAAGTGATACAGAGTTTTACTGCAGCTCACATCAGTGCAAGGCTCTGGAATGGGTTTATTCACGTGAACTGTCACAATGAATTTTGGACTGCAGGGTGGTCCTGTTCACAGTCTCACTGCAGTCTCCTACTGGAGCTTGCAACACAGATCCAGTCAGGATCCAGGAAACACAACCCTCTCCACCACATCCAGCAGCCTGCCCCAGACAGAGGCCACAGTGGGCCTTTACAAGAACTGCAATAGCTGTAGGAGTGGATAAAGCCATGAAGAGGAAGATATGTCCAAGGAACAACTAAATTAGGACTTTTTAGTTGGGTTCAAGGCCTTTGGTTAGATTAGCCACACCTCTGCAGGAAAATCAGCTGTTAATCATTTACTGCAGCCCAAAGAGGCAACTTCCAGACTACCTCTACAGGTCTCCAGGTACGGCAAGGGGTCCCTCACCACAGGCCAAGATCTCTTGGAGAGGTGAAGAGGAGGCAACAGAGGAAACATCTACTACAAACCACAACAGCTTCAGGTATTTATAAAATGTCATACAGCTCTCCTATTCTGGGAGGTGAAGTGCAGTTAACAAAAGAGACAGGAACTTCCTGGGGTGTGCAGTCCCATAGGATTTCTGCCTTTAGGTCTGTGGAACTTATATCTAGGCTGCCTCCTTTTTGAAGGCAAAGGAATCCAGAACAGCTTTGATGTCCCATGTGCTGGTTGGTTAAAGACTGAGCGCAGTGATCTGCCATCTACCCAGAAAACAAACAATGAACTGAATAAATCTGGCTGTTGAGAAAGAAACAAAAACTTCAGCAAGTGTGAGCTTGTGCTTCAAGTCAAATCCAGCCTGCTGAGGATGAAAGACTTTACAGGAGTAATTCTTTTTCTTAGAGTATTCAGGATACAGACGTAAGAGGCAGCAAGTCAAGCAGATTTTCAAAAATAACCAATATCTCTTCCTGCATTACATCTGCATAGTCGCGTTTGCAAGAAAGTGTAAGAAATATTCCATTCTTTGCCTTGAGAAGCAAGGAAGCTTTAGTAAAACCACAAGATACTTACGAAGAGATGCTGGATGTTCTTTAGAAAGCTGACAGCCAAGTCATTGTTCAAAGTATCAGTGAAAGAGCAAATGAGTAGAACCCACTGAGATCCCAGTTAAAATTATTACTGGAGCTCCCTGTGGGAGTTATGCTTCTATTGCAGAGTAACAGAAACCATTACTAAAGCAAACTCCATTAGCAGGACACTCTTTTTAACGTAACTGGACTATTCTTAGCCCTATGGAAGAAACAAGTTGTACATGATCTTTGCTTATTATTGGTGGGGGTTTTTGCTTGTTTGTTTTAAAATAAGTGTTCATTTAATCTCCGTTGTGTCCTCAGAGTTTAAGCCCCCAACTCTCCCTTTCAGAGATTCTTCCAATGGTATCAAGGAATTTCTCCCACTGAGGACTTGTCTTTTACATATAGGCTGTACAGAGCTCATATTGAACATGCTGAAGAGACACTGTATTATTTACAATATTGATAAGCTGTGATTAAAATAAATCTCAACTGCCAAAATGCTGTAGAGCAAGCAGCTTTTCCTCTTTACATCTCTACAGATCTGATTTTTAAACTAGTCTCAGCTGTGTATTTCCTGTGGTTCATGCTCCCATTTTTGAGACAAGTGATCCTCCTTGTGGAGGGGGATGCCTGCAGGCACAGACACCATGCATACCTGCACTGGTTTGGGGGCTATGGCTGAGGGCATGGAGAGAATACAACACCTGACCCTGTTCTTGTCTGGCCCCAGCAGGGTGGAAGCCAGCATGTCACTAGAGCAAGAGGCACCCTCAGTTCTGGAAGACCTAAAGAAACTGACTGCAACAAGTGACTGGGCTCTTGGAGGGCTGGTGGTGATTGGCATCTTCTGTCTTGTTTTTATTGCTCTCATTTTATTTGCTGCTGTCTTTGGGTGCTGCACATCTCCAAGGCACAAACGGGATGGCTCATAGACAGCAAAGTGGGGACACAGAAGTTGGTACAGCTGAGCAAGAACCAGCCTGGGTAAAACCTGATTGTGTTGTTCCCAGAAAATTCTTATCTCACTCCCTGACTGATTATTTCCATGTAATTCCCTGCATCAAGAGCAGTGTCCCAATGCCAGCAAGTTGTTCTGCAGGCCACAGCAAACTCAATACATGAGGCTGTCTGGATTCAGGAACTGCAACATTCGCCAAATAGCAAAGTAAACTCATCTCTGATTTTCATCTTTCAAGGAAAACCATTAACAAGAGGTGGCAAATGGTCAGCCACCACCTAAAGTTGACAAAGATGTGTTCTGCTGCTGCAGAACATATGGGTTGGGGTTTTTTTTCTGCAAAAGAGGAATAGGAATCGCTGGCCACTGAAAGCTTTGTCTGAACCCACTCTCTAAAAGCAGCTTAGACCATTGTTCTCCTGTCATACTCAGGCCTAAATACACTACGCAAAAACTTGCTTGCAAGTACACAGTCTGTCTTTATTTGTTCTTATTCATAACCTTGCAAGGTCAGAGTTTGAGGTTTGCTTTCACTGTTTGGATAGTGAGTAGAACTGTATTAATTCAATATGTAAAAAAGAAATGCAACGTGGCTTTGCTTTCCACAGCACCTCAGTTTCCTGTAGAGTTATGAGCAGGGAAGCCAGGCAGGGGTGCTGCAATATGTGACTCTGGGATGCACATCCCATGATAGACAGTTGGAAGAATGGATCAAACTGAGTAAGGGAAGAAAAAGTCTTGGAGGGGTGATTTCTAATTAGGTCAGTGATATTACCTTACTCAGATTATTACTTTGAGGGTGGTGAGATACTGGCACGGGTTGCCCAGAGAAGTTATGGATGCCTCATCCCTTGGAAGACCAGGTTGGATGGGGCTTGGAGCAACCTGGCCTAGGGGGAAGTGTTCCTGTCCATGGCAGGGGGTTGAACTAGGTCATCTTTAAGGACTCTTCCAACCCAAACCATTCTATGATTATATAAAACCCAGCCACAATAGCCATCTGTGAGCTGGGAAGACACCCCAGAAGGAGCAGAGCTCCTCAGACAAGTGGATCAAATTCTCAGAACAAGAAGCATCCCAGCTACTTCCCAGCATCACCCTGACTTTGGGCAAAGAAGTGCCCCTTCAAGTGCCCCAGGGTTCAGTGTTGTGCCACACTTCAGTATGAGCAAGACTATCCCATAAACCCAGGATTTGTTTACCAAACATGACAAGGAGAGAACACTCTCACCAAAGCACCAGAAAAGCAGCACGTGTTAATATTCATGCTGAAAAAGCTGTCCTAGATCCATGTACGAAAAATGAAACAAAATTAAAAACTTGTAAGCATGACACGCAAAGACCATTTTCAGTTAGTGAACATATACTGCTCTCTTCCTGGCAAAATTATAGCTTTGATATCTTATCCAGCATAGAACAGCAATTGGTACAATTACAGCATAGAAAGCATGAACTAAACCTGAACAAGGCGTGTTGTGGTTGCTAGTCTGCATTTAGATTGGGCACATTCATAATTTGAGCCTGTTTCTGCAACATTCTAAGCACCATCAGGTCCTTCTAAGGTCAGACACCTTGCAGAGTGGAGACAATGAGATTTACAGAAACATTAAATCTAAATGCTTCCATCCCATGGCTCTCTGTTTGCTCCCTTAGGATAGGGGTGTTGCACGGAGGGAGGAGAGTCAAAACAAGAGCAAATGCAACTAAGTCAACCCATCATCAAAGATAGACTATTGTAAAATGCATCAACAGAGAAGTTAAACATCCCCCTGACTTGGTCAGGCTCCAAGACCAGCATCTCAGTTAACTCAGAGGTGGGAGTGATGAGAGATTTCTCAGGGACACATGCAGGATCTGAGCCGTAACAGTTTCTTGGAAGAAGAGGGCATGTTTTCCCTGGCATTAACAGCAGTGCTTGAAAGAAACGCACTCACCCCAGCTCCTCGCAGAAGTTCACAATGGCATCAAAAGCTGTCATCACAGCTTTGTCAGACTCTTTTAAGGTGCCTTTTTTTTCCTGAAAGTAGATGGGACAAAACCGTAGTCTTCAATTTAAATATACACAGATAGAGTAACTCTAGCAATGATCAAATCCAACCCTTCTGAGCTACATGGCAAACAGCTACAGACACTTCCCTGTCTCTGGTCCAACTTCTGCTCACCCATTTCTCTCTAATAGAGCTGGCTCTGGCAGCCTTTTCCTTCCCTGCCTCCCTTCCTTCGGCTATCCCTTGAAATGGGGCTCCACACAGCTCTAGACACAGAAAATTTTATTTCATATTCAGAAGTTACTGCAAGCAAACCAGACCAGAGCCAAGGCAGTGTATCCAGGCAGGTGGGTACTGTTCTGCAGCTCTCACCTGGATGTTAGAGAGCTCTTTTTTGATCAGGAAGCTGACTTGATCTCGGTCATTCCTTGAGTAATAGAGACGGCAGCAGGATGGTTTTCCATCTCTCCCAGCTCTGCCAGACTCCTGGTAATATCCAGCCATTGACTTGGCAATATTCCAGTGGGCAACAAATCTGCATGTGGTAAAACAGGGAACATGAGGCTGCAGGTTTCTTAGAGCACTGCACATACCAGTGTGGTGTTTGTGGGCATCAGTAACAGCAAAAAACAGGGCAGCAAAACATAAAAGAGGATGGAGCACAAGAAGAGAATTTATACACTGAAGTTTTAGTCCTCTTAACGCACAAGACATGGAAAGTAACAGAGCTGTAAGAAAACAAATGCACCTGGACACCATGTGAGCAGGATGCCACTCCAAATGAATGGAAAAGAATGAGCACATGAGTATCCCAAAAATGCATACAACTGTGCAGCGATGAAGATTGAGAATAAAGACACTGAATTAGGGAGTTTGGGGAGATTTTACCATAAAATACAGCATTAATTAAAAAAGCCATATTTATTTTGTGGGATAGAACTGCACCATTACGAAACACATTTTTAAATACTTTATTTTAAAAAGACACTTAGCCAAAATCTCTATGGGAAATTCCACCTCACTGTGCTTCTCAGATGAAAGCAACCTCCCTAACCAGCAAATATGACTACAGAATCATTACTAAATTTTATGTAATCTCTGCAGGAAGATTTTCAACACAGCACTGCAAGACTGCTTTAAACCTGCTTGTAGCTGACTATTCAGCAATTCCACTTATACCTGTTTTGAGAGAATTGGACAGCACAGTGATGCTGCCAATGTTTTCAAATCTTCCTCAAAGCCAGCATGACCCAAGGGCAGCTATGATGCATATGGGTGTAGCTAAAGATTAAATGAGAATAACAAGCAAATGTGTTTCTTCAAACACAAACAGACCAGGAACAGGCTAAGCCGGAAGCATCAGAGCCCTGCACACATTTAAACCCCATCAGGAAGTTTGCTGAAGAAATTGATAAATAATTTTAAGCAGAACTGAATTAACAATGAAGAGAGAGGAGCAGATTCCATCAGGAAAAAAAGGGACACCACCTCTATTTTCTCTTTTGTCCAGAAGAGTCAGCTCCAGAAGTTGTCAGACCTGATCTTATTTGATAACATATGCATGAATACTCAGAAATCTGCCAACACAGAGCCAAGGTTAAGCAGCAGTGCCTTGTTAACTAGGCTTGGGTATAATGTTCTTTATTAAAAAAAAATCCTGTAAAGAGTCATTTTATCTCCATTCCTTGTAAACTAATAAGATCACAAGCATATTTCAGCTATATTTCAGTTTCAGTCTGCCCTATGCATTTCAGTTATTGTTTGCCTTTTTTAATGACCAATGGACAGGGTTGAGTGGCTTCAGCAGGTCATTCATTCATGTTCTAGGAGACTTCTCACTACTGTTTGGAAAGATGCATCAAGGAGTAAAATTGTCACTGCTATGGGATCCTGTTTCCTGGCAGCACAGTGACCCAGGCAGAGGGATGGCACAGTTGTGAACTGATGGAATTGGCTCAGTGATATCCTGCCCTTCTCTAACAGTATTGAGAGCAACTTCTGTATGTGGATTTTAAAGATCAGGTCTGTTGTGCATGTTGTCTGAGCTGTACCTGAATTATCCCTCTAGTAAGTGATCACAATAACTCAGCACAGCCATATTGCAGGGCAGGAATTCTAATACAGGGCCCTTATGGGGACAGCAATCTCAGAGGAACAGCAATGGAAACCACGTGTAAAGTTTCTGTCCTTGGACTGGAGCTGTATTTTCATATGGTTATTGCCATTTGTGAAGGGCTATTTTTTCCCCATTCCATTGCAAGAGATCTCCAAAAACAGCTGGCTCTGACTATTTTAATAGAGGGTGGGTGAATTATTTTAGGTGCTCATTTTCTTTCCACTGCTCTTTAACAGCTGCTATTGCACTAAGAGAAGTGAAAGAGACAGCTGTGATTGCACTGAGATGGCTCTCTCTGAAACCCTGGAGGGTGTGGCAGAAAAGCATTCCTCCAATATTCTTCATTTTGAGGATGACTGGCAAAGAGGAGCTCTGCTGCGTTGTGTTTAATGTTTTTACAAAGCCCTCCCAGGTTTGCGTTTTGCTGCTTCTAAGAAAAAAAATCTTCCAGCACTGGTTTTGTTGGTTTAAGCAAGTGTTCATCAGGCAGTTGAGTCAGGTGTATTAGGTAACAGAGCCGGAGACTTTTCCTTCCCCCTGCTCAGGTTTCAGTCCCTGATGGTGTACAACACCCAGACTCACACACCTGACGTTTGCTTTGTCTACTCCCATTCCAAAACTTATGGTTGCAACAATGACAGGGATCTTCTCCTCCATCCATTCATTCTGGACAGAAGCCCTGTCAGCTGCCTTGAGGCCTGGGAAGGAAAAGAAAGTAAACACCACCACAAAAAACCAAATCAAAACAAAACTCACCCCCCAAAAAAGAAGAAAAACAACCAAAAACCCCCACAAACAAACAAAAAAACCTCCAACCAACCAAAACCAAACAACCGAAACCCAAACAATCAAAAAACCAAAAACCCAAACCAAACAAAAACAAACAAACAACCCTAAAAACCACAAACAAAACAAAACCCCCCAAAAGCAAGAAGGAAAGAAACAAGAGGGTTTTCTTTCTCATCCATTCCCCCATTGCAGGCCAATTCCTGCACCAAAACTGACTGATGTATACACTCTTCCCAGTCTGGGACCAAGCAGAAGTCAGCAACAATAAAAGCAGTTGTTATATTCAGGCCGTGAAAGATTGTACAAAACCAACAGATCTGGAGACAAGGGAATGCCATTGTGGTGAAGGTCCTGCACTTACCTCACAGACCTGATGTGTGAGCATCACACAGAGTGCAGAGCATGCCTAGAAAGCTCTTTTCTAGGTAGCCCCAACCCAGGTGGTAGAATTCAGTTCTCCCAGCTAGTGAGAGATGCAGACTCCAGTACCTGCATGGTAGGCCTTGGCTTTCAGCCCTCGGTAGCTCAGCTCAATGGCCAGCTGGTCACACACATCCCTCATCCTGCAGTACACAATGCCACAGCCGGAGTACACCTGGGAGCCAGGAGACAAAGGCCAGACACTGCCTGAAGTCAAACAACAAAGTTGCAAATGCAGCCCCTCATCCTCCTAGTAGACACAAGGCAAGAAGCATCTCACAAACACACCCAGGTGCAGAGGTTATAGCTGAGCTGCAGAGAGTCGTTTTGAGAATTAGTGTTAGAGCAGGAAATTCAACACTTCAAATGATTCTGCTCACCCTCACCACAGTAAAAGAGCAGAACACAAACACACAATGGTCACAGAGGATGTGACAAACCTAGTGCAAATGCTTTTTCCATACTCCTAATCAATTTTCTTTTAGACTAACCCCCTTCTGAGGACACCTCTGACAGGAACACAGCCTTCACATTCTACCTGTGTGCACTTTTAGAGGACTTTAAAAATACACACGAGCACTTTCCTTCCTGGGACCTTCTCCTTTCCTGCCACAGACCTGTCAAGACCCCACCAACCCCTAAAAGGTTAGGATAAGCTTAAGGTAGACTTTGTTCAGTTTAGTTTTCTTCCTTAAAGGTAAAACCTACCCCAGTGGCTCCCTTCACTTCAAGTGCCTTCAGACAGAAATCCTTCAAGTTGGCGTACGGATCAGTCAGGAGCTCTTTGAACTGCACATCGTAGAACAAGTTAGATCTGAAACAAGGAGTCTTGAAGGTGGAAAGTGGCTGCTTGAGCTTCAGCGCTGCCACCACGTCCTCCTGGACCTGCTTGGTGGCAGTGGCAGTCAGGGCCACGCAGGGGGTGTGGGGGATGCGGCTGCGCAGCGAGCCCAGGCGCAGGTAGTCGGGGCGGAAGTCGTGTCCCCACTGGGACACACAGTGAGCTTCATCAATGACCAGGTAGGACAGCAGGTTTCTGGACACCAGGGAGTTCAGTGTTGGCTGGAAGGAAGAGGCAGCTGCCATCTCTGGGGTGATGTACAGGAGCTTTACTTGAGGCTTCTCACTTGCCAAGTCAGCCAGGATGGTTTTCTTCTCCTGGGCAGGCAGCTTGGAGTTCAGAGAGCAGGCTTTGATCTTCAAAGCCAGAAGGTGATCCACTTGATCCTAGAGTAAATACAAAATAGAAATGAAAATCAAATGGGAATTAGGAAAGTCACTAGCACCAAGAAAGATTAGTAGGGAGACCCTGGTGAGTTCCCAGCTTCCACCTCCTGGATCAAATCCCAGGACAACACACACCTACAGTCCTGTTATTTACAACTTCAGTTCTAGCGCCTTTTTCTTCACCTGTGAGCTCCATCCAGCTCTTACATTCAACTGCATTTCTGTGCATCCATTCGCTTTAACACAGTCTTTTTGCTGCTAGGGAACACCAGCAGGGATCTGTGCAAAACAATTCATCACAGGCACCGTGACCCGAAGACATCTCAGTATTTACCCTATGGAGTTGTCACAGATGGAAAATGAACACTCCTACCCTTCAAGAAGAGGGAGCAGTTCACTCCAAAATAACTGAAGGATGTCCTAACGCAACTGAGACAGGACAAAGTACAAGGATCATTCAAATCACCACTGAAGCAGAACCAGAAGCATGGATGAGAATCGTGTCATGAAAACCAAGAAGAAAACGTGGCATCACGTCCAGATGAACACTGGCCATACAAATTCACTTCCCTGTCTCCTGCTCACTTGCACTTGACTAGCACCTGACATTTCGGGATATGAAGAGTCCTGAAAAACAGGTATCTCATTATGTTACTCAATATCTGGTTTCAGTCACTGATTTAATGTCTATTTCTATTATTTGTTCACCGTCACTCCTCAGCTTTCCCTATAATGAACTGCACAGGCTGAACTCTTGAAGTTTGGCTACAGTGAAATACATCATGATCATTTCAGGCACAGCAACCCCTTCTCAGGGCTTGATGAGAAGACTCTGGGGCTTTGCTCCAGCTCTTTCCCCTAAGACTCATCAAGCCCATCTCAAGCTATTTGTAACTCTCTTACCAATGGTATATCTTAAACTCCATTTCACTAATATTTGCCATGCTGAAATTAAACCAGTAATCCTCACACTTGGAAAATATTCACTCTTTATAGCATCTTTCTGGGAAGTATCACCAAGCCTGATATTGTTGTTAACGTGTATTACAGTGAGACTGTAAAGGAGTTAAAATAATTCCACAAATAACAAGTCCCAAACCAGCAGCCTGCAGCACCAGATGTCAGGCAGTGCTAATGGTCTACACAAGTCTAAGCAATGCTACAGCTGCTTTTACAGGGATTTGCTTCTCCCAACAGGTGATGAGACAGTAGAAAAGGCAAAATAGAGCAAAAAAAGTTTCACAGATGAAAGTGCTCATGGAGCAGCTCTGCTAAACCAGCTTCTTCCCATCACAGATTGACTGCAATGAAAAGACATTTTGATGCAGAATGAATTCTGCCTTCAAAGGCAACTTCATCATTCCTAGAGTTATTGCTTTATAGGTAAAGTGGCAGGGTTTTTTCTGGGGAAAGATCCACCTTTTTGTGCATTTGAGTTACTCTGCTTTGCTGCTTATGTCTGGAGAAAATGGAGAAAGACCTAGTTATAAAAACCACCAGGTTATTATGAAAGGCAAAACCATCCTTTTAGAGAAATGCAAAGTATCAAACCAGAGATACTCTGCTGTCTTCATTTACCTCAGGGTAAGGAAAGCACACTGAGACATTAAGAGAATCCAGAGGCAGGGCAGCAGCAGAAACTCGTGGGTAGAAAGACAAGAGGGCAGCGGCTGTGCCTCCAGAGTCTCCCAACCCCTTCCCTGACTGCTATTCCCCAGCTAACAGGAGACAGTTACCTGAATCAATGCAATCAGAGGTGAAATGACAATGGTGATGCCCACTGCCAGAACTGCAGGAAGCTGGTAGCACAAGGATTTCCCTGCCCCTGTGGGCATGCACACAAAGACATCCTTCTCTCCTGCAAAACAACAGAAGAAAGCTCAAGGCCTCTGAGTGGTGTTGAGTTCCTGGGGCTCGGGCTGGAGGAGTGGGCAGAAACAGCACATGTCCTTGTACCAGGTGGCATACCAACAAAACACTTCAGTTTACTTCTAAAAGCAGAGCAATGCTTTGCATGCCAGCAGTGGTTTCCTTCAAAAGAACCTCAGATTGCTTTGCAAAGATTTAGAGGCAGCTGTACAGAAGTACCAGAAGTTACACAGAAACCAAGATAAAGAGAAGTTATTTATGCTGAATCTCCTCCAGAAAAGCTGATTTCACTCATTTTACAGACCTCCACTTACCACATTACCAACCCCAAGACAGAACTTCACCACATCCTCTTAAAGCTCATCCCAGAAAGGCCCCTCACATGAAACAGGAGTTGGAAATCTCAACCACATTGGCAATATCCTAAATTGAGTGACATCTCCTGCACTAACCAGGATCCAATTCAAGCCAGAAAGGTGCCAGTGACACCAGGTTAACAGGTAGACAGAATCCCACTTCTGACAGGTCTGTTGTCAACCATGAATGGTGATAGATGGAAATTGAACTGGGCACGGTTCTGATTTACACTCAGAGAGCTGCTGGGGGAGCTTAGCTGGCAGCTTTGTTTGTGTGAGCTGCCTACTCACCCCCAGCTGGCTGCTGGGGCATGTGTCAACATCAGCACAGAAATGTTTCTGATAGTGTCCCCATGATTCTGAGGAACTCAGCTATGCCAGGAAATCAAGTCCTCTACTGGTATAGTCTTTAACACAAGGACAGTTTTACTCTGAAAATGTCTGAATGTTAACAGATTTGATGTCATCTGACCACAAACACGCTGGCAGGTGTGAGGAGACAATTAGAAAAGACACCAACAATGCTGCACTTTCCCATTTCCCATTTCCATGGATGATGCAATGATGGTGTTACAAAACAAATGACAGAAGATGCAGAGCTCATGTGCAGCATGTGCTCCTGGGCCACCAAAACCATCTCAAAGCGGAGGAAGGTGTGGAGGTCTGGGCGCTCTTGCTTAGTCCAGATGACGTCTGCCCACAGCAGACACAATAGCAACTCCTGCAGTGTCACCCCCACACGGAGACGGACACCCAGCCGTGTTCCACACATCTCCCATGCCGAGCCTCACCTCTCGCCACAGCCATGGTCGCACTTTCCTGCAGGGAAGTCTTGAAGGACTCGAACCCGAAGACCTTCTGCAGTGTTTTCTGGACCCTGCCCTCCAGGCCCGGGGGAGCCTTCCCGCTCATCCTAAGGATGCTGCGAACGGCGACAGGAACCTGAGCTAGACCCGGACGCTGCCACCCTTCTCTGCCCAGGGCCTGCCCCGACCCCCTGCCACCTGCATGACCTCATCCAGGGCTTCCCTGGCGCACTCCCCCATTTTTCGGGTCGCTCAGGGATGCTTATCCAGACCCTCCTCACTGAAGAGGGCCACAATCTGTTTACTCTGGGTTAGCCCCGTCCCCATGGCGCATAGCAGAGCGGGCTCGTAGTGGGGGGCCCTCAGTGCCCACGAAACCCACCCACACCCGACATGGAGGGGGGTGTGGGGGCAGGCGGCTCCTTCTCACCCGCACCCCTTCCTTCCCAGGGGCCCGTGTCCTTGCACCCCCCCCATGTCCCCTGTCCCACCTCCGCCGTGCTCCGGCCCCCACCCTCTGCGCTCGCTCCAGACCCGGCAGGTGCTGTCGCGGCGCCACAAAATGACGTCAAAATATTGAATTAAAGGGCCAGCCCGCGCACTTTTCATTCCCTCTCCTCCCCCGAGAAGCTCCGCTCCGCCTCGCTAAGGGTTTTCCCTTCCGGCCGTGAGCTCCCCGAGCAGTTTCTCCTCTGGCTGTGAGGGCGCGATTCCCGCGGGGCGCCGTGAGCCCGCTGAGGGCGGAAAAAGGGCAGCGTTGCCATGGTGACAGCACCGCCTGCGTCATCCGCGCGCGCCGGAAGTGCGCCCTGGCTGAGGCGGAAGATGGCGGCGGCGAAGCGCAGCGTTCTCTCCTCACTGGCGGTTTATGCCGAGGACTCGGACCCGGAGTCGGACAGCGAGGCCGGCACGGCGGGGAGCGATGGGGGAGCGCCCACGGGTGAGGGCGGGCAGGGGTCCGGGACAGGCGGCGGGCTGGGCCGCCAGGGTTTCCCCGCGCGGCCCGCGCCGGCCTGGCGCATTCCCCTATGTGAAGGGAAGGCCCCGCACGCTGCCACCTCCCCTTTCCTCACCGTTTTCCTTTTCTCTTCCTCCTTAGGAGAGAAAGGAGGTCTGGTCTCGGTTGGGTACGGAGAAGATGACTTTACCCGCCTGGATGGGGACGAGGAAGGGTACGAAGAGGAGGACGATGAGAACAGCAGGCAGTCAGTAAGTACCTCTCTGCTCCGGGAGCTTGTCTTGGCCCCTTGCAAACGTCGTAGGGGCTTTTCTTTTTCAAATAAAAACCCTGAATGGCGACCCGTGATGGAACCCGGAATATCTGACTCCTGATGTGGGTTTCAGCACTTACCACCTACTCCTTTCCACTTTGTTTTCAAGCAGAAAGCATTTGCCCTGAAACCCAGCAGCAGCTTTGCACAGCTCATGTTTCTCGCTACTGTGTTGGTGTTGTTGGACTCTTTTATGGGAAAAAGGCTGTTACAGCCACTCCAAATAAAAGCTATTTTTTAAACATACTTAACATATAGGAACCTTGTAAGAAGACCACACTGTCAGCTGGTGGATTAAAAAGAATAAACTTCTGTGCTGTCTTAAAGTATTCTTTCGTGTGTAGCTCAATCCACTCCCTGCATCAGGTCACTTTGATGTAACAGTGTCCTGTCTACACGTGGGTGGCTTTTGTCTGTCACGGGTGTATAGCACGTGTCTGACAGCACCTGAATTCTGAGATAACAACAGTGGAGGGGAACAGGGCACAGAGCTCACAGTCTGTGAATGCAGCTGCATCACACAGAACGGTGTGTAGATCTGCCCTGGGTCTCAGATAGTGAAAGAAGTTTGGAGGGGAAAAGGGAAAGTTGTCATCTGTCTTTATTGTCACCCTTTTTCTTACCACTGTGTTGTCTTCTCCCTGTTCCAGTTCTTTCTTCTACAACATAGCCAAAGCCCCAGGGCTACTTGTATAACTTGTCCTCTCAGAAATCTGTTGTGTGTGTTAGATCAGTCTCTTAGGAGATGCTATTTTCTGCCATCTGTCTGCCCAAGTAGCAGCCAAGAAATTCCTCAGTCTCTTGTTCCTACTTTAAGTTCTGTTCTGTTGCCCCTGGTGTCTCCCTCAGTAAAGCAGTGAAGCTTTTTTACTGCTTCAGTGATTCTTTTTATATCCAGCGCTTCTGGACTCTGTTTCAGTGAGGTCTCTCTAGTTCAAAGGAAACCCTGTGTGTGATCCAGGTGCTTGCCAAGGTCAGCCGTGTTTAGTTAGTATTGTAAAGGGGTTGTAAATGGAGTGGCTTTGTTGCATACACAGCATTTGGTGCAGGGTGCAGCTGTCCATCACCTGCTGCTGTTTAGGAAATGACAATCAGTCAGTCACTCTGGTGTCAGCCAGTGGATCTTGCATAGGTTTGTGGTTACAGTGCAGGTTGCACAAGTTACTTCCCCTTTTTTTTTCCATTAAATATTCTTTGAGCAGACTTGAAAACCTCCTTGGCATTGCTTGTGCTGGTAACTCATGGGGGTTATGAGTTGTTTTGAGAAAGCGGGATGAGGTGGACTTAGGCTGTCCTGTGCTTTGCTCTGTACAACCCAGTGGGTGTTTTAACTACTTTTAGCAGTGCCTGAAAAGCCTCTGTTTTTATTCAAAGCCAGTTCTCACTAATGCTGCATTGTTTGGTAATGTTCTTACTCCCTGCAAGGTCAGAAGTTTTTGAGAGCTGTTCCAGTTATTGTCTGCAACATGGACAATTCAATCCATTATTGCTTTGATGAAAATCACTTTTATCTATATAATAGAGGCTGTAGAGGGGAGAGCAATCTCATTTGTGGTAAACAACCAGTTATTTGGTTCTTTTCTAGTTACAAACTCACTGTAATTAACCTTTGACCTTCTGGACTGAATTATTGTCATATGTGCATCTTTCAGAAAGGGAAGCTGGAGAGTAGCTGAAGTGAAGGAGGTTTTTTCTCACATCTGTAAGAGGCATCTTAATTCAGTCAATTAGAACTTACTGATCTTATTGTGTGGTCAGTCTCTAGCTTACCTTGTCAGAACTGGCTCATGTGCCAATACTTTGAGGTGGGCAATTCCTTGTAAACTCTTCCTTTCAGTTGCACCTCTCATTTCACTTTTTCTTTTGTTTCTCTTTTCAAAGCTGAAACACCAACTTCATGTTTTGGGGCCAACATTGAAATTTGTGGGAAAGGTTGGAAGAAAAACCATTTTGCTGAGTTATGTGAGCATGATAAACACTTTCTGCTCCTCAAACTTGTTTTGAACCCAGAGTATGTGTTTATATATAGAAACAGGGGTACCTGAAGGATGCCCAGCAAGGGGCAGCAGGTTTTCTGCCAGTCGGGATCAAACTGGAGCTTCCTGCTCACCTGGTGTGGATTTTCACACAATGCTGTGTTCAGTATTTTGAGCTCTCACAGGGCAGAAGTTCCCCCAGTTCTTTGGTTTATTTCTGCTTCATAAAATAATTTTTTTAAAAATGGAGACTGTTACCTGAAATTTGTCAGTGTTCCCTTCTGTGGAGGTTCACATCTGCAAGCAAGGCACCAGAGCTCTGCACCAGTGAGGAAGCTGTGTCTGCTGGATCCCTGGAACTTGCCGCTAGGCCAGACCCTCTCCAAACCTGCATGTTTGGTTTGGTGGCAGGCCAGCTGTGTGTCCTGTGTGTGTTGCTGATGCTTGGGACTATTACTGGTCTTGCAAATGCTGCTTCTTTCTGTGGGTACTGCTGAACAGAGGCTCTTCAATCACCACCTGCCAGCTGGAGGGGACAGAACTATCAAAGGACAAATGCTTTTTTCCCCAGTTCTGCTGCTTTGTGTTGTCTAATTCTGAGTATTCCAGAGCTGCATGAATTTTGTAGGGACAGCTGCTACTGAGTGATGCTTTTGCCTACAAAAACCCCCAAAACCATACACTTCTTCCACTGACTATAGGACTTGTTTTCTGGTTATGAGTGGGTGGGGCAAAACTACCCTCCATGGAAAGGGTTTTGGACTACTGCTGGGCTGCTGAATGCCCTTTTCTGTGAAGTTCAGTTACTTGCCAGGCCTACTCTTTAAGCTTAATCCTGTAAATTCTTGTCTTGTAGGAAGATGACGATTCAGAGACTGAAAAACCTGAGGCTGGTGACCTAAAGGTATTTGAAAGTGTGGTCTGGTGGTGGTGGGGAAGCTCAGTACAAGAGGAGTAAGTCTTAAAAGCATGGCTTGGTGTTCATTTGTGATCTGTAGTTAGTTCCACACCTTTTATAGCTTTAACCTGTGTTTCTGACTTTAGTTCTGGCTTCTGCCAAAGGCGGTTGTGCATTAGATCTGAAGTTTGCTGACAGCATCTCACCTGTTTTGCAGTGATGTGGGAGGTGCAGCATCTAATACATAATTCTAGATGTGTTCCATATCTAACAGTGTTAGTTGGAATAATTTCTTCATTTAGAACAACTTAATGAATAAATGATCCTGTACTCCTAGAGGCCATGGAAGGCCAAAATCAATTCAGTTCTCTCCAGCTATGTCCTTCTGAATGAAGCATTTTCGTAAGGGTCATAGATAAATTTAAAAAGTGAAATAAGATCCCCCAGATAATAGCTATTATCATAAATAGTTGAAATCATCTTTATCTTGCGATTTCATCTTGTTTCTGCTGAACAGCAGGTGTTCAACAGCACACAAGACATGGATCAGGCTAAAAGCTGGAGAACAAAAGACCAAATCCATTTGAAACTACAGACAACTGTGTTTAAATTTTTTATGTTTGTTCAGTAGAAGCAGTCCTGTTCGTCAGGGATGGCGAGTGATGAACAATTACAAAGGCATTTATTTTATCCAGCAGCTTCCTCAAGGATGCAGACAGTCCTTAAACTCTGCTATGAAAACCACAGGACTGTGCTGCAAAGCAAAATTCTGCAGAGAATTCGATTTACCACAGGGCTTTGATAGACTAAGATGAAGGCAAATGGGTGTGTTTAGCTGTTCTATTCTATTTGAATTAGTTTTATAGCAGCACTTTCTTCCAGGTCCCACAATATTCTTATGGATTTACAGTGATACACAGCTGGAAATCTTGGCAGCTACACTGCAGCTGGTAAAATCTTAGTGTGTGAAATGGCTCCCAGGCACTTGGAAATGGAATGTGTTGTCTCCTTTCCTTGTTGCAAGAAAGAAATTTTTTTTGAAAGAAAGGAAAAGGGAATCTCTCACTCTTATCCTTTTTCTACTTCTACATTTTTGCCCTGGTAAACATGCTAGCAAGATGTTTCTGTAAAAACTGTTGGATATAAATGTGTACTATGAAATAAAAACGTGCAATTTCCTTAGAAGATAAATTTGGTGTAAATCAAGGTTTTGAAGTTGTGTAGTAGGGCCCTGTTGCATTTTTATCTTCTCTAAAGGAGGCTGTAGGACTTCAGGGCAGTGGAGAATAGGTCTGGCAGAGGGAAAGAACAGAATTAGACTCTAATTGTTCTTATCTGAGTAATCATAAAGGATTACAGAAATCTCACCACTGAATTATGTGATTGCTGCTTTAATATGTCACTGACATTTCACGTTGGGTTGTTTAAAAAGCTTCTTGCTTTTCAGTGAGTTTTGTGTGCTGCTATCCAGGTGCATTTTATGCTTCTGAAGAGGCATACATGGCCACAGAGCAGCATTTCAGCTTCAGTGAGGAAGTAAAGATAATGAATGTTTTAAAAATAAAAAGCATTTTGTATCTTGGTAGACTTTGTAATATTAACTCTGCAAGAGCTGAAAGTGTGAATTAAAGGAAATAAATAACATAAAGGTAAAATAAATTCCTGCCATCCCAGTGTGGCATGAAAGGTGAGGATTTGAGAAGAGTAGCAGGGAGGCAAAGCTGAACTGAGTCTGAAACTCAGCAGTTTCAGATTTCCATGTCATCCTTAATAGATGTCTTCAAACACAGGCGTAACAGGGAATTGTCTCCTTTGGCCTTTTGGGGTTTTTTTTTTGAATATTAAGTCATGGCTGTAGAGCCAGCTGGTACTGGGCAAGGTGGAGCTGTGGAGGTAGCCCAGTGCCGTGCCAGGGTGTGGCTGTGGGGGCACTGGTGCAGCTTCACCAGCCATGCTGTTAAGAAATTCACTTGGGATGGGGAGAGATGGAACATCCCTGTGGAAGTATTTGTACTTGGAGCAGTTGCAAATGTTTCCTGTCCTCTTTTTCCACCAAGTGGCAGTGTTCTCCATCCTCACGGGAGCTTGCAATGTCTGTGGCAGCTAACAAGTGTTGCAGTTACTGTAAATCCTAAATGCAGCAAAAAGGGAGGTCCTTGATTATAACTTGCTAACACTTTTGGGTAACTGTGGGCTCGGTATTTCTGAGCCTGAGAAAATTTTAGCTTGCTAACTATTGCTAGCTATTTTCCCAAGGGAAAGCTATCAACAGTTTCTTTTTTCAAAAATCTCTCTCCCTTTCTCAAAACAGGTTCAGTAAACGGTGTTCCCTTTCCCATAACAACTGTCCCCTGGGGTTGTTTCCTATTACTGAACCAATGGAGAGAAGTGTCAGTCTCATGGACCAATAATAGACCTTTTTACATAGCATGTTATAAAAGAAACTGTTGGGATTGTAAATAAAGCCTTCTTTCTCTTCTGACAACTATATAGAGTCAATCTATTTCATATCCTACCGTGACAGGTCACTTAATTTTGTTTTGAACCTGCATAGTGCTGTAATTGTGCCTGCTCAGTTTCATTGAGACATCAGAGACCTGGAAATATGTTTAAATAGATTCTCCATGCTCTTTATATATGGCTAGGGCTTTTCCAAGGTCTGAATCTGACCATAGGCAGAAAGTTAATAATTTTAAATGCATGAATGAGGAAAAAGAAGTGCAATTCATCAGTCAATTATAGTAATTTCAAGCACTGAAGATATATACATTTATATATAAATACAGGTATATATCTTTTTTTTTCCTGATGTTTTGTGTCTTTGTACATATTGTGAATGAAGTACCTAGAGTTTATACCTTGAATAATGGAGCCGGGTTGTGTGGAGTAGTTCCCTTGTTGCTGGTGCATCCTGTGATTTGGCCTTGCTGTGCACTTGGATAGTGCCAGACACAAAACCTAGAGAATGGTTAGTTGGTGTCAGTTGTGGGTGGAGTCAGAGGAGACAAAATGGGGAATGATGTAAAAATTCTTCGGTAAAGTGATGATGGGGAGAGTGGAATTTGGAGCCTGCCCCAAATTCCCTTCCACTGGGAAGATATTTATTTTATATTTGTCTCAGGTTTTTCTCTTGATTCCAGGGAATCTGCCCTTGTTGGTTTTGATGAAGAGGCACCTATCTGGCTGTTCAGTCCTAGTTCCTCACTGGAGGAGAAGCCAATACGAAGTGCTGGTTGAGACTGCAGCTTTCCTGTGGGTTATTTTTTGCCAAGGAGCAAGTCACGATAAGCTTTCCAAGTTCTAACATTGCGATGTCAAGCCACTGTTTTCTCTCTGCTATTGGCAAGATAGAGATGTTTTTATACACCTGTTTGGAGGAAAAGGTGTGCCAGGAGGAGGAGAATATTTAAGCCTCTTCAGTCACCTGGAAGCCTTCTTCCAGAGCAGACTTCTGGCCCATGGCATTCATGTTAGTGAGCATCTATGAGTTATTCAAAAACACACTATGCTTGCAGCAAAAAGCAGAATCTTTCTCTTTAAGCAGCAGATTCAGATATATTCAGTTGCATCCTGTAACTGCATTTTGAAGTGCTTCAAGCACTCATGGGAAACTGGAGATTGAGATCTGGGTAGAACTAGCTGTTCTTCCAGAAATCAAATCTGGCTGGATGTGCTCAGGCTCTGAAACAGGACAGGTTTGTTGAATGGTCACAGTTGCTTTTACCTGAGCAGTCACCAATTGTAAGCAAGCATCTGCCTTAAAAGCACCTTAGAAATGAAACCTTCTGCTTTGAAGGGAAAAGAAATAGGCAACAAAATCTGTTGCTTAACAGTGATGTTGAAATGCTGAAATCCACAGCCCAGATGAGTTCTTTGTGCCCTTTCCTCAACTGATGGGGCCCTGGTACAAACTGAAGGAGGTTTGGGATTGGGTGTGAAATGTGGCGTTGTCCTTTGAAAGGACAGGGTTAAGGGGCTGCAGGGGGTGCAGGTTGCTGGGGCTCTGGCCAGAAGCTGGCTTTGGTTGCAGCCTTGGTGCAGTAACAAGATACAAGCTTTCAGAGCTCACTAAATGGACCAGCCCTGCTGGAAAATGAAAAATGAACCTGAAAATATTGACCTTGTGCTCCACGCCTCACTTAGGGGGTTCTGTGCTTCATATTGGAGGGCTGGATGAATAACAGGTTGCAAGTGTTGATCAAGTACAGAGCCCAGCCCTGCAGCCTGGGTCCTGGAGCTTTCCCAGAGGGAAGTCATTAACTCTTGAGCCTTCATTGTTGTATCAGGACCAGCCAGCGCAGGAAAGCTAAGAAATTTGCCACTCCCTTGGCAGGTGAATGCCTGACACGTGGTAGCAGTTTTTCAGAACAGGTGGCTACTTTGATGTTTTCCTTTCCTGGTTTTATTTTAAGGGTCCCCTCTGCATCTTCAAGGTGTTGTATGGAGAGGCAGCCAAACTGGGATCTAGCAGAAGGCTGTCAAATTTTCAGAAGAATACTGTGCCTCTAAGCATGTCTAAGTACCTCCTCTTGATAATCATCAGCTCTTTATTATGTTTAACTTTTATTGATCCAGCATACCTGTAAAGTAATTCTACTGTGTTATGATGTGTAGGTGTGTACTAATACTTAAAGGCTTTTGACTGCAGTGGTTTTTTTTTATCTGCCTTAACCTGTTTGTTTAAATACCAAAATTATCTTGATTTAAAGTAAAAGTGGAAAGTACTGAGAGCCACTAAATGGGTGTGTGTGCAGTAACGTAATCCCTGAAATTAACTCTTACTTTGATAAGGCATACTAATTTTTCTGAATTCAGCATACATTCATCAAGCCAGGTTCTCAAAAAATGGTCGAACCTGCTCATTAGCTTTCATCTCAGGTATAATTATTTTGCTCCAAAGAAGGGGAAAAGTATGTTTGGGAAAAGCTGTATCCGTAATATGGCCTTGCATTATGCATGGCTGTGAGCATACCTCTGTAAACTCTTTCAAAGCATGAACTGTGCAGTTCCCAGGGTCGGGGTCAAGGTTAGAACTCCAGTGGTTTGTTTCCTCATTCATTCCTTTGCCTGGAAGCACAGCCTGAAGGTTCCAGTGGTAAACTCTGCAGTCTCAGATTCTTTTTTCTGTGTTTTAGTTTCCTTTTAATAGAACTGTGTAAAATGCTGTCTGTGCTTCCAACTCTGTGTGGTTTTTTCCTTTGTTTTAGGTTTGAAGACGCTTTTCCAGAGCTCTGTAGAGAGAACCAGAGAGTTTTGCAGAGTTTAGAGGGGAGTAGAGATAAGTCAGCTGCAAATGCTGTTCGCTGCCCTGCTACAGTGAATGCCCAGACATGAAACCAGCTGGTACCTGGTTCCCATTTTATCTGGGTGAACCTTGGTTATTGCCAGAGAATATCACAGGCAATCAAAGCTGTTCTATGTGCAGGAAGCAAAACAACATTTGGCATCTGGGATTATTTTGCCCCTTGCCCACACATACTCATGTCTCCAGCTCTGTCTGAAGGGAGACAGATCATAGCCTTGTCGGGCTCTGAAACTGAAATACCTCCTGGAGAGCTCCTGGCTTCCATCCAGCTCTGGAGCTGTTTGGAAGATGAGACATATCCATGGACATGCTTGTTCCTTCCTCCCCGCCAGGCATACATGTTACAGCAGACTCTTCACTCCCTGCAGTACTAAATACCAGGGATTATTGACACAGGTGTGGCTTGCCTTCCTCCAAAGAAGAGCTAGGTTTGTTCTGTTTGTCTTTAAACTTGAAGAAAAGTCCTTTCTGGAGCTGCTTCCCCTTGCATATTTCACCTGATAAAGGTCTGAGTTCTTCAAGTCCAGCTCTGTAGCTGCAATTATTTCTGGCTGCTGTTCTCAAATAGGCTGTTCTGAGTGTGCAAGTCTGTGCATGTCAGAGTGAGAGGCTGAGCAGTCAGCACAGATGGAGCATTGCCTCAAATACCAGCAAATAGCTGAAAATAGCTCCTTCCAGCTGCCCTGTTCTGGGTACAGAAGGAGCAAAATCTGGATAAACTCTGTGGGATCCACTCATGGAGGAGTGAATTTCTCACTGAGGATACTTGCTCTTACACCTTGCCTCTACTCCAAACGGTGAAGAATTTTTAGTACGGTGTGTTAGGGGAGAAAGCTTGTGCAAGAAGTTAATTTTGTCAGCTCTCCTGAGCCTTTCCTTTGCTGCTGTGAGGCTTCAGAATTTTCACAGCCCACCTTCACCTCTTACTTGATTCTGCACTACAACAAGCTGTAAAAAAATAAAATCACTGAAGCAGCTTGACACCTCCAGCATTGTCATGTCTTGCTGATACTTCACCAGTGAATTTCTGTTTCACTGTAGGAAGCAAAAGTGACTTGAAAACAGAATTTTTGGGCTGTGCAGCCCATAGTGCAGATCCAGGGGCAGGCTGCTGAGGGCTGTTGTGCTCCTGGGGCTGTGAAGCGGAGCAGGTAGCTTTGGGACCAGGCTCCAGTGGGAAGCAGGTTTAATTAACTGTAGCTCCACATGGAAAGCAAAAGTTCTGACACACAGTTCCTTGACTGGAAATTACTCCTAACAAATAATCTTTGTCAAATATTGAGATAGCATATATCAGGTGAATGGAGTCAAGTTTCAAAGAAGCTATTTCAAGGCTTTATGCTATGAATGCTTCCTTTCTAAAGCACTTTCTCACAGAAATGTTTTGCCAGGTCTTGGTTGGGATTTTTTCAGTGGGGTTTTTTTTTCATTTCATTAATGAATGTGGATTTTTAGATGTAATTTAGCTGAACAAGTAAAAGGCAGTGTCAGCTACACACATTTTGATAGGGGATGTCTCAGGAGTTGAGTCTTTGATTTGTTCTTCCTTCCCTTTCTGTCTGTGACTGTATCTCCAAACAGATTTGTAAAGCCTGTACACAAGTGTCACTGAAGAGTGGATGTATCAGGGTTTTTTTTTTCTATGGTGGCTTATTTCTGAGCTGCTGGACTTCTCTTGGTATCTAGATCATGGTCCCTACAGGTTTTTCTTAGTTAATTTTTTTATGCTGGACTGGGCACTTTGCCTGGAGCTATGTAGCAGAGCTGGCAAACAGGATATGGCTGTAGGAAATGTGCTTGTTTCAGGCTTTCTCTTGGGATTCTCCTCTCTCACAAGAAAAAAAAAAGGAGGGGGAGGAGGAGGAATAGAAGCATTGTACTCCTGTTGCCTGGCTTTCTCTTTCCCAGACTCTAAATGCACTTGACATGCACTCTGTTTGCTGCCTTCAGCCTGGGTGCACACCAACATCAGGAAGGTCTGGGGAGGAAGAAACGAAATTGTTGTTGTCGTGCACTTTTAATATTAAATGAGACATTTCTGGTGTTCTTTTCTCATGAGCACTTCTGAATTTTGTAGAGGAATAGCAAGAACATAATTGCTACAATGTTCCTTTTAAATCAGAAAAGAAAGGGGAGGGAAAAAAAAGCATGATGCAGGGTTTAGGGTTGTCTTTCTCCTGCTGCCTGCATGATGCAGACAGTTCACCTGTTTGCTCTGGCAAGGCCAGCATCACTATTGGCTTAGACAACTCTTCTAACACCACCTGCTAAGTTGTAGTTTCTTTCCATCATACTCAGCTAAGTGAGGCTGTTTATGATTTGGGACTACAGGAGTTACTCTGAATTGTAGAGAGGAGGGAAAATTACAAAAGCTTGTTGCTGGCACATGCTCAGATTCAAGAAATCAACTGTAACAGCTGTTAGAGCAGCAGATCCCCTGGCTGGTGGTGGAAGGACTGCACTGAAAAATTCTCTGCAATATCTTCAAACTAATACACTGCTTGACAATAATGTGACTGGTCTGTACATTTTGTGGCTGACAGTTTAAATTGGCATTAAATTCATGTGCAAACCATCAGGTGAAGTAGTCGGGAGAGAGAAGAAATTCTCCAACATAAGAGCATTTGCTGAAAAAAAAATGTTGAGGGGGAGGTACTGTCTGAGCTGGTTGTTTTTAATATTACCTGAAAGTCAGTGGAAAAAAGCTCCAGGATTCAGTTGGCTGCAAGTCTGGGAATGCAACTGAGCAGTGGCAAACCTGTCATCAACTTTACCATTCCTTAAAATTTGCATGTTTGTTAAAGCCATCAGGGTCTGGTTTTGTATCTTCTGCCTCCCTCTTGAACCATGTCTCCTGGTAGTTTGAAGTGCACCTGTACTGACATGTGCACCTGCTTCTGCAAGAATTGCTTGAATTTGTATCTTGTGACGACAGTTTAATGCCAACGGTTATGTTGGATGTGAGCATTGTGCTGGATTTATGGATCTTGTTTCAGTTTGGATTTAGTGAGCATTGCTTTAAGTCACTCCATTCTTTCCATTAAATAAAGCTCTTCTGGGCAAGCCTGTCCAAACTGGAATTCATCAGTCTCAGATTCATATTGTTTTGCTTCCTTCCTTTAATCTCTGTTCTATGTTGTGAGGATTGTGTTTGGCTGGGTTTTTTTCCACGGAGCCGGAGCAGACACTGTTTTTATGTAACTGGATGGAGACACTGTAGGACTGAAAAGATGGTCTATATTTCACCCCAGTGAGGTGAAAGCCTCAGGCAAAATGCAGCACTTTCCTTATGTGTGTGTACACACACTCCCCTCATCTTGCTCCTCTTTAACTGATGACAATACATGAACTGAACCAGCACGCTGGGTGCTCATGAGCCAGGCTCTTGCAGGCAGAGTCATCTTGTCCAGGGCTTGAAAAAAACATTTGTCTTGGGACAGTGGAAAAAATGAAAAACCTTTTCCTAGGCTCAAACAGGATTAGTAACAGCATAAGTGTTGTCTGCTATCTGTCAGTCGATGTGCACAATTGTTCTTGGAAGCACAGAAATCTATTAAAAATACGCGGATTGGGGTTTTTTTTAATACTTTGTCCATAGCAGCTTGTGCTCTTCAGAGTCTGCTCTTTATTACTCTCCAGATCAGGGGAAAGGAGTCTCCCTCCTGCTTGTTTTTGTGTTTCCAGTCTTCTTCCAGCTTTGCTCTAGAGCACCATGGCATCCCTTGGATCCTTTCAGTGGCTCTGTTGGAGTGAGGCTGTCTGGTTTTGGGCTCTTAAACCATTGATCTTGCGAGATCAAGGCTGTAGAGTAGGAGGCAGTCAGAAAATCAACTTGCTGAGTGCATGATAAAGCACAGTATTGCCCTTTTTTTTTTTTTTTTTAAACGCAGTCAAGCTATAAGTGAATTTAGAGTTGCTTCTGTACATATTTTCAGGGGTTTGGTTTGTGAAAACTGTGGTACAGGTGCCACTAGCAAGGTCTTAACCTTGTTATTTTTGAAAGGCCTCAGAATTCAAATGGAAATGAACCCTTTAAGTGATGCCTTTAGCTCTTGGATGCTTGAAATCTCTAATAATTTAATATATTTATGCTGATAGGGAGAATTGACATAAAATCCCTCCTGCTGGAACCGCTCCCCTGCTTGATTTTATGCTCCATGTGAGATACTGATACATAACACAGTGGATATTGGCAATGTAATCTACAGAGATCACCTTTGCCTAAGTGGATTTAGGTAACTTCCCTACATAAAATTCAGTTACCTTCAAATTTTCCATTGTTTAAATGCTTTGGAATTCCTTTAGAAATCTCTCATCCACGCATAAGTATTTCTTCTCTTTCCTAACCAAAAGGTAGTGATTTTTCAGTATTTATTGTACCTTACTTTTCCACTTGGTGATCCTCCATTCCACTTAATGTATTAGATTAGATCTGCAGATTTGTGGGTTTTATGATGTCTTTTCTAATCAGTTCATTGTACTCATTGTGTGTCTCAAACTTAAATTAGCCCAAGGGAGTGTCGAACAGTTCTTGTTGTGTGATTGCTCCACTGGAGGTTTTTAGAATGTTCTGGATATTCAGTAGATACTCAGGGGTTTGAACAAGACTCCTTAAACCTTGCATCTGCCAAACTTTGGTCAAGTTGTTGATGCTTGCCTCGTAGTTTTCAACACCAAACTGAGCAAATATGAACAAGCACTGTAGGCAAAGTTGGTCATCCATTTGTTTTTTGAAGGCATTTAAGAGGTTTGAAAGCAGCCAGAGTTAGTGAAAAGCTGTGTTGATGTCTCCAGCTTGTTCAGGATGGAGCAGTGGGTGGAGGTATGAAGGAACTCATCACTAAGCAAAATTCCTATCCCCTGGGCAGTGAGGTGTGGCTGCAATCCAGTGCTGATCGTGTTTGCCTTTGCTCGGGTAGCTCTGGGCTCTCTGATGTCTTGGCTGAGGCCTGCGAATGTGGGGACAAGACTCGCTGGAGCAGCTGTGGTGGGAAAGTGTGTCCAGGGCTGAACAGTGGAGCCTGATAGGACTGGCATTATTTAGCCTGTTATAAATGGGACAGACTCAAAGGAGGCAAATTAAATAAGAAAATTCTAGTAAAAGCAAACTTACTGATGATTCTGGAAGTTCATAGAACATACTGTTTAACATAGCTGACATTTCAGAGATCTTTGTCTAATATAAGATACATGACAGGAGAGGGTTTGGCCATCAGATTCTCTCTCAGCGTCTTCATTCATGTTTCCTGAGAGCTGTGTGCTTATGCTTGGTACTAACTCCAGGCATACAGGAGACTTGAAAATAGGCTTCTGGAAAGGTCAGAAACACAGCACAGCCCCTTGCAAGGCTGTTAGTGGCCCAAATAAGTGGGCAGCCTTTTTGGGACCACATAGCCCGTGTCTGATGCACCTGAATTTGGTGGTGCCACTGAGTTGCTTAAGTGCCTGCTTGGTAGTTTTGCTGTTTTGGGGGATTATTTCCCTTGATTTTGAGGACAAGTGGGCAGAAGGAGATGGAGAGCATAACAGAACAATAAATGCAGTGCTGGGTCTGAGGAAGGATCAAGAGGTGCTCAGGGACATAGCCTGTCTCTTCTACTTCCCTCTCAGTTCCACTTAAAACTTTCACAAGATAAGAGTGCAGGATATAGTTTAGTCAAGGTTGGAGCTAAAGCAGTTCCCTTCTTTCAAGTATTTGCTTGTTGTCTCAAACCAAGGTGAGAAATAGTTTTAATTACCCATCTAGCAAGTTCCCCCCTGAAAGGGAATGAGCAGCCTCCTTGACCACATGTAGTTACTGCTGGTGAGTCACTGTATATGCCTGGACAGATGCTGCCTTGCATATGCAGCTCTTTCAGCTTCTCCAGCCTCCGTGTTCATCTGGATTTGTCCTCACAGCCCATCAGTTATCACAGAATTACTCCCTCTTCTCCAGTGCTGTCCTGAAGCTCTGTCTGTGAACTCCCCATCCACACAGGTTTGTGAAGAACGCAGTCTGGATTCCCTGGATTCCTGTTCATTGCTCTCACCAAAGGGAGCTACTGCTTTGGCATAAATTTTTGCTTTGAAATGTCATGTTCTGTTTAAATTTTTCTCTGTGTTGCTGGAGGCCCTGGGAGCAGAGCTGTTGATGCATACACCAAAGGCATTGTCTCAGAGGGGTTGGAGCTGTGACACTTCAGCCCATCTCAGCGGGGCCTGGGGCCAGCTGGCCAGGGAGAAGATGCGTGTTCCTCTGTGTACTTCTTTCTTTTTCTAAAATAGCTTTAGCCTTGTATTTTTGTGATCCAAGTGTACTAATGCAGAAATAGTGCTTTTTTTGTGTGCGTGTGTGTCTTCCATGAATGGCTATAAAAAATTGCCCTGTAGCAGTTAGTGCCACACAAAGAATTTGTTTGCTTCCAGAGAGCTTTGGCTTCTCTGAAAATGAGTCATTTTCTGAGTGAGTTTGGCACAGGCTATTCCCACATCTGGCTTAGTGACCACTGCTCTCTCTTCACCTGATGCACCTCTCACCTGACTGGAAATGGAGAAAAGGAGGGGGTCAGGGAGCGGTTACCAAGCAGCAAGGAGGCAGCATTCCGTCAGTGTCAGGCTCAATGAATGGCTTCAGTGTTTGGAGGCACTGAGGAATTTTGGACAAACAGTCCAGTGAGTCACAAAAGGTCTTTGGGAGGGAGGCAGAGGGAGAGGGCAGTGTTGGGATACAGCTGGTACTGTTTCAGAAACTTTATTTGTGCTGAACTGGATATCACTTGGGACTCTCCTGGGATCTCCCAGAAGCACTAAAATATTTGGGTGGTGGTCTCAGTATGGTGAAACCATATTTAAGCATTTCTCATCCTACATAATGCCTCTGGCTCAGCACACTCTGCTGCAAACATCTGCAAATGAAATGTCCTTAATTTCTATAACCAGGCAAAGATTAGCTGTGTGGAGATCTCCAAACAGAGCACTACAAGCCAGTGGAGGTTTCCCTTGAGTGTCTGGTAGAGCAGGTTGGCTCTATCACTCCTGGAAAGCAGCAGCAAGAGAACTGAGAGTGGGATCATCCCTCTATAATAGGAAGACAGGATCTGCATCACCACCACACTCCCTGTCAGTTTGGTTTGGAGAGGGTTTGTCAGCCAAGGCCCTGCATGGCACAGTGGCAGAGATGAATTTAGCATCACACACACACATCTGGCAAACCTCTGCAGCCTGGGACCCTGCTGGAGAGGCTGATCAGGAGCTGCCCCGAGGTCACTGAGGTCTGGCTCTGGGAGCATCTGGGCTACTGTCACATTCCTTTGGGGAATGGACCAGGCTGATCCTGCTCAGAGCACTGGGAGTTGCACAGGCCTGTGTTCAGCTTTCCTAGCACCAAAGGAGTCTCCTCAGGGCTGGATCCAGCCTGTGTTTACCTAACTGTGCTCTAATACACTGATTCCTGGTTGGTGCCTGGGGCCAGTCATCAAAAATGAACAATCTATGGTTTGATCTGTTTTGAGAAAAGGCTTTTGAGTACAGCAGTTTCTGTGGAATTCCAAAGGAGTTCAGTGTCCAAGACCTAGTGATATAAAGCCTCAATTCTTTCATTGAATTTAGCTTTGCAAAGAAATGGAGCATCCTATTAGACTGACTTCCCAAGTTCCAGACATTGTCCTCCTACTTAATAAATCAAGTTTCATTCTTAATTTTTATTCTCTTGTCTCAGAATAAAGTTGTAAATTTCTAAACAAATAAACAGTGTAGCTTTTTAGGTTGGAGGCATAACTTGACTAAAATCTGTTTCTTCCTCCTTTTTTGCAGGAATTCTCAGAAGTGGAGAAAAGAGATCCTCAGGAGCTAGTTGGTGAGTTTGCTCAGAAATATTTATTCACAGATTTTTTTTCAAGCTAGACCTTGTAAGTCCCACCTTGTAAAAAGCACCTTCCCTCTGCCCTGGCAATGCTGTAGTTTCAATTACTGCCTGAATATTTTCAGGCACTTTACTTCTGGGAAAAAGGTTTCATGCCTAAAAATATGAAAATAATTTCATGTTTAAAACATGTATGTAAAGGGCAGTGTTGCTGTTTTTCTAGATGAGCTTAAAACCAATAGTGTAGCTTTGTCATGACAGAGCCAGTGGAACCTGGAATGATGACTTTGCTCTGTGGCTTCTAAAACTCAACAAAAGTATCCCCATTTAAATGTGAACCACTTTGAGATTTACAGCTGTGCTGACATAGTACTGTGTGTTTTCTAATGGTTACTAAAACTTACTTGATTTTTGTGACATCTCATTTATTCATTGCACCATTATTAGATTTGGAAAGTCCAGGGTTGTCAGCTTGAAATACAACCCTCTGCTTGTTCTCTTTGGAGCTGCACAGAAACTGTGTTCTATATTGCATTTCTGACTCTTGAACTGATCCTCTGTTCCTGAGGTTACTTCTGCAGTAATATTAAGAACTAATGAATTTGGAAGTTGCTTCATCTCTTAAATCGGTTTGATATTTCAGCCATAAAATGTGATAAGTGTAAATTAAGATGGTAAATACTCAGGTGCTCAGCTATGACTCCTACAGCAGCCATCACTGAAGTCTGGGATTTATAAGTCCTTTTTAGCTGACCTGTCCTGACTTTCCAACTGCTCTACTGGATTTTCTGCCTTTAGAGGGCAAAACTGCTTCAACTAATCTCATCATCAAATGCAACAGAAATCTTTCTCCAATCTACCCATCTGCCACAAAATACACCCTGGAAACATGGGTGAGACAACAGCATTTGGGGTAAAAAGTACAGCAATATCTCTGGAAGCCAACTGCTCTTTTCCTCTCTATTTTACATACGAGTGAAGCTGTGCAGTTGTGAAGCAAAGTAGTAGGAAGTCCTTAATAAAGGTGTAAGGCTCGGGTTACAATCGTATTAGTTGCTTTTTCCCCCAGTAACTGCCCAGACTGGATTTCTTTATCTCATGATGGCCCAGACTTGCACATGGGTTTAAAAGCAGCACAGGGAACGCTTGGTAGTGTCACAACTCATGGGTGACCAGTGTTGTGGAGTCTGAGACCTGGACTGAGGTCTCTACAATCTTAGCTTTAATATCCTTTTCCAGCAGCAGTGTGCAGGCTGGCTTTGTGCAGAACCAGGTTATTAGAGGCCATCATACTTGCCATACTGGATTCTGTAGGTCTGTTCCATTAGACCATATCTTATCTAGGTGAAAATGAACTGTTGCAAAAGACTTACAGGTGTAGTAATGTAAGAACCACTCCCTTTCTGGAAACTTGGACTTTCACAGTTAAAATTCTTTAATGGAAAAAGGTGCAAGATTTTCTGACACAAAGTGAGTAACTGCTCCAATCTGGACACAAGTTTTGTCTATCACTCTGTGAAAGTCAAGGTCCTCCTTGGACAGTTTTCCATAGGTGCTTTTTGCATTAAAAGCATACAGGCCTGCCCTTCTCAGAAGATAACCCTGCATTTTTCAGCATCACCTTTATTAAAGTCTGTGATTGTGCAGTTGCTTAAGTATTAAGTAAATGTAGGCTCCTGCCAAAAGCACTGTTTGTGTTTTACCTCCCCCGGATGCACGATAACATTGGAGCAGCTCTAGGAGTGGGAGCCATCTTCACCGTTCTTTTTTTTTTAATTGGGTTTTTTTTTTTTTTTTCCCCTGTGATGCTTCCAGCTGGATCCATTCCCTGATGTGCTTAGTGCATGCTAGGTGAGCACTGGAGCTGGCACAAAGAAAACAGTAGGGATGAGCTGCTGGGAAGGGCATGGTTGTCCTGACTTATGCCAAAGTAGTGATCACATAATCAATGACTGACAGAAAGAGATAGAAGGTTTCAGTCCCATGGTTGAAAAGGAAATATGTGTGAAACTTATTTTCATAGATTTCTACATCAGTATTGTCCTTTTTGTACCACTCTGAAGAATTCATGATGCTGCCACAACATTGCATTTGCTGTTTCCTTCAGCCTTGCAAAATAATACTTCTAGGATGTAGGGGTTTTTTGCCCCGAAGTTCTTTGCAGCATGGTTGTTTACCTTTTGGGTCGTAAGAAATGTTCTCTCCAGCCCTTGGGATATCTAAGCATAAAGTCAGTGTTCATAAGAGCAGAAAGTATGGCTGAGTTGCAGGTCTCCCTCTGCATTTCTCAGCCCACGGAGCAGAAAGGGACCCGGTGTCCTTCCATGGATGGGTGACTCACTGGCATGTTATCTCCAGTTCTTCCCTCTGATTTGGGTGTTCTGGTGCCAAGAAATATGAACCCCCCCCCACACCCTGGTTTATGCCAAGCAGCCTTGACTGGAGTGCCAGGGAATGCAGTTTTAGAGATCAGGCACCACCGGTTTGCATGTCTCCAGGGGAAACACTTGTTGTTCTGATCACCCTTTCCTTGGTTTTTTTTTGTATATTGTGACCTTTAGAAACAAACTGGCACCTGAACTGCCTCTAATGCCTTGTGGCTGCTTCAAACACAGCATATAAGTGACCCCCTGAAAGGGATGTGAGTTCTTCATCCTACCTGGGAGCAGCGTTAGTCCGAGAGTCATGATCCGTACCATGTCTGTCCTGTACAGCTGTGCTCTCTCTCTTATTTTGGTTTTCTCTGCACTAAGAAAGCATTCCTACCGATCTGTAGGAAACAGAATTCCTGTGTACTCTGACAATGTCTCCAGCACAGCCTTTGGACTAAGAGCAGTAGTTTCCTTCTGGAAGTGGATCTCATAATTTGCACTGTGCCACTTTCTCTCCTGCTTTGCAGATTGTCTCCTGCTATTTGGTATAGGTCACATAATCCATCTGTCTCAAACTGAAGCACGTTAAATGTAGTGTTTCCATTTAGTTTTCTGCCTCACCAAGATCTGGTGAGCAAATATCCTTCACTGACTGCTGAGGTGCTGAGTCTTTGCAAGGTACCCCCTAATATTTGCCTGTGCTTTGTCCTGCTGTGCATGGCCGCGGAGCAGAGGAGTGGCTCTCCGTTGCCACAGGGCATGTGGTGACTGCACAAAAAGCTATGAACACCTATTGCTTGTGCAAATGAAGATTTAAATTTTTAGGTCAGCTTGTGGAAGGGGACTAAGCACCAGCAACAGTCTCCTTTAACAGCAGGATGCTTTCAGCGGCAAGTGGTCCCTGCTTTCTTGAACCCCCATCTGACTCGTGGGATCTGCCTCACAGCCTTAGTCCTTTGTCAGAACTGAGAATCTGATTGGGGAAGATATTTACTTACTGTGAGACAGATTTTGGGTGTGCCTGGAGTGATTAACTGTGCCAACAGCCATTTCCTGAGGTCCACACTTGGAGATCCTCTAGGCTGTGAGCCTGCAAATCACAGGGCAAATTAGGGGCTGAAGCCAGTGTCACTACCTGTGACTCATGTCAAAGTAAAACTTTGATCTTGGCAGGAATAACAGGATGCACAGAGCAGTTGAATGTATCCTGTGAGGACGCACCTTGTTGTGAGCTGTTCGTCTGCAGTTATTGCTGTAGAGATGGTGGAAAGCTGTCTTTGGGACTTGAAAACACAAAATGTTTTATACAAGAGCCTGTGGCCATACATGCAAGTGCCAGGATTATAATCCCAGCTGCCCTTTCCTCTAGGGAAAAGGATGCTTTGGAATCGGCCGTTCTGTCTGTTTGGGGAACAAGTTTGAGGACTGCTGGAGGACATGCATAATTTTTACTTTCTTACTCTGAATAAGCCCAAAGGGGTTAAACTCACCCTTAAACTCACCCTTTTCTTCCTAATGATGTGGCACCTCTGTCTGGCTGCAAAGTGATGAAATAACTGAGTAATGCTGCAAGTTCGTGCTCAGTTTGTGAAGTGCGTGTCCTGCCTTGTTGCTGGCAGTGTTCAGCTGCCTCCAGGTCTGGTGGGATTGCAGGAGGCAAAGATTCCTTAGTTCCAGTTCCTTGTAAACCATTAAAAGATGCTTCCCCTCGTAATGTTGATAAAGGATTGTTTTCACAAGGCTCAAACAAAAGAGGAAATGAGTACCAAACCTAAAAAGTCATGCATCAAAATATATTGTCTCATTGGGAACTCTTGCTTTGCCTCCAAAATTACTTCTTTTTCAAGGGGGCTTTGAATGGATTGCTGAAGATACTCTTATGACTTTGACATTTTTTGGTGGTAAAATAGAGGTCCTGCCCAGAGTTCCTGAGTTTATATGAGCACACAGTTCCCCTTCCCATAGGTGTTTAGTTTCTCTGGGGCTCATCTGCAAAGACAAGGGAGCCTATGGGATGTCTAATGTGGAGCTAAGCTTGATTTCTTTTTTTAGGTTTTTTTTTTTCGGGGTTTTTTTAGGTTTTTTTAGTTGCTTTCTTTGCCTTATGAGGTCTGGATTTAGTGGTTTGTTGGTTTGTTTTTTGTTGTTTGTTTGTTTTTTTTATGTTTCTGCTGATACTGTGAACCTCTTAAGCCATTAATCAGCTTTTACCTTTCCCATCCAGCCTTGCATCCTGTGTATTATCCACACTTCTGTGTCTTTGCCGCTGTCTTTCTGGGTTTCCTGAAGCCCTAATTAACCCAGAGGCTTCCCCATCCCACCAGCAGCTGTAACCTGTAACAAATGTGTGCCTTGTTGTCAGGGAGCTCCCTTTGCCTGCCTTTCTTTGGGGACTCTGGCAAGCTTTCCTCCTTCCATAAAGGCTCCCACTTGGTAAATGCCAAAGGACACTTTTTGTTCCTTACTGGCAACTGCTGAAGAATTTAACCCTCAGCAGCATCTTGATCAAATAGAATGAGTGGTTGCCTGCCAGCTTTGCCTCTCCAAAGGATATTGTCCTTAGTGCTTCACATTTTTACTGGGGACATGGAAACTGTTGCAGCACTGATGATGTGTGGTGCTGTTTATCTGTAGCCTCAGCTCTCCAGAGTTCCAACAGCCCTGTCTGGCTTTTGGGTCCCCCTGGCCTTTATTCAGAGGAGCTGAACTCTGGGTGCTGGAGCTGCAGCTCAGGCAGTTTTACTGAGGAACGTGTAACTGAGGAGCTGCATGTGTGAAAAACTTGGTTGATGTGACTTCTGTGCTGTTCTCAGGTCTCTTATCCATTACAGAGTAACTCTGGGATGTGTTCCCTGGATAAATTATGCTTGAAAACAATCCCAGCTTCTTAAATGGGGCACAAATCTCTGCTCCAAGGCTTGGCCAGAAAACTGCCTGGGTTTCCCAGAATAGTAGGAAAGTAGCAAGCAATGGGGGGAAATGTCGCTGTTTCTTTTGCTGATAACTCTATAAACTAATCTTTACAGGGCAATCAGGTGCTGTACTAGTATATCCCAGTACAAACAGCTGTGGAAATTTGGCAATCTGGACTGGGCTGTTCCCAGTCCTGCAGGACGAGTTGTTCTTTCTAGTAATAGTCTGTGTCTGTAAGCAAAGATCAAAGTGCCTGTTCAGGAAATGTTAACTTAAGGATGAAATGTAATTTCTTGTGGCTAACTCCTGACAGCCTTGGGGAGCATTGTACCCTTCTTGAACCATTTTGGTTCATCCAGGTATGTCCTGAACTAAATAGTCACCAAGTGATTATCTCCCCCAAAATGGGAAAGAGCCACATTGCATAAAATTGATCCTTTGCTCCTCCACGTGCATGGTCCAATTCTCTCTCCAAGAGCATAGGTATCAATAAAACAAGCATTACATCCCTCTTCTAATGGTCCAACCTTTAGGTTCTTTAGTTGCTTCTTGCTCAGTACCTTGTAAACACCACAAGTACCAGCATTCAGCATTCTCTTCACCTTTGCCCTGGCTTCCCAATGAGGGAGTAGTGCTGACAAAGACAACAAAACAAATTTAATGACTTGTATGGCTGAAATTCACATCAGTAGTGCCAGAACTCATCCTAGTTTGCTCTCTCCAGCTTCTTTTTCAGAGAGAGTGCGGAACATGTCTCCAGATGAGATCAAAATCCCTCCTGAGCCTCCTGGCAGATGCTCTAANGACTTGTAGAGTTCAGGGCATATTTGGGAACCCTGCTCAGTAATTTTGCAGAAGGCAAAGCTCCAGCATTAAAGCTGGGTTTTACCACACTGAGTTCATGAATGTGCACCGTGTTAATGCTTTAGTTCTAGTTTAGGAATATCAAAGTAGATTTAAGCTGTTTTCTAGCCTCTGTGGGTTACTTATGCTTTAAAACAGCACTTGATCCCAGCAGCGACACAGAAGCAATGTTTACTGTCAGGGCTGCGTCCCTCTTACCTCAGCAAATTCAGCTCCCTAGCAGAGAACAAACTGTTTTTCTACACAGGCCTGAAATCCCCTAAACTGGAATAGTTGAGGCAGCAATGCCTGGATTCCTTTTCCACCTACTTGTCTCTGGATGGTAAACATTTAGAGGGAAGGCTGGTAGCTTAGAAGCAACAAAAGAACACAGATGCATGTTTTCTGTGGTGCACGCACAAATAACAGAACAGCAGTGACCAAGTTTGCAATAACCTTCTGTGCTCTCTTCATTGAGTGCAAATGAAAGAGCAGGGACTGCTGTCTCCTAACGCACACTTGAGTTTTAACCCTGGTTTTCTGCCCTGCAGAAATACAAGTAAAGAATCACTCCTATGAAGTAGCCTCCAACATGCAGTGGTGATTCAGAGTGAGTCACCATCCAGATGATGCTTTCCTCTCCACATATCGTACCTGGGCACACCCAAACCTCCTCTACTGCTGTAGGAGGATTCTACTGTTCCAACATCAATGAACGGGAATGTATTAGACCTGAAGAATGCACAGAGCTTGACAGGGCAGATAGAATAAAGCAGAATTTTTCCCCTTTGACAGCAGTTTAGTGTGTTACATCAAAGGGGAGCTTGTCCTCCGTTGGCAGGTCAAACCACATCTTAGAGCACTTTGAGCAAGGAGATGAGATTTTGCATTTCTAAGGAACAATGTTCTGGGCTTTTCACTTGTGGTTTGCTCTTTTGTCAAATTTTTGCTCTGATAAACTGTATTTTGAACTCTGCCTAAGGGAGGATTTCTATAATAAAGTTGACTGAGTAGTTGCCCATCTGTGGACTTGGGGAACGTGCTTGCTACTCTATGGGGAGGGGATAAAAGGGAACATTTGTTCAATCATTCCTACTCCCCAGATTCACCTTTTTGCAGTTCGTTCCTTCACACCTCACAATGTGTGCTGGTTGTGGAGATTGTGTCATTTCCTCTTGCTGATTTTGTGACAACCTGATGAAAATTTATCTTACAAAAGTTTTTTTAAGGTCGTTGAGTTTCATATCAATTCTTAGCAATCCTCCTTTATTCAGGCTGCAGCAAGCCCTGAGACAATAGTCAGCTCTGTGTTTAACTGTCCAGGGAGGGAGACATGAAGTGACTTATCCAGAAGCAACAAAGGAAAATTGACTCAGCTTCTCCCATCCTGAAAGACTGAAGGCCCTGCCTCTGATCTTGCTTTATGTGCCTCTTGTACATGAAAAATTTCTGTAATAAAGAAAAGATTATGAAAATTACTGAGGATATTTTAGCAGTACCACTTAACTCTCTGATCTGTCTGAAAGCTCCTGCCTCTGCTGTCCGTTCACCATCACCAGAGTAGGAATACTTTTATGTATTTTCATCTACCTTGCTGAGGAAGGAAAAAACCATGTTTGATTTAAAATCTTTTAGCCTTTTTAGAGAGTCGACTGCTTGACATCTGCAACCTGAATCAGTTAAGTTGCCTTTGGCATGGGCTTGTGCCTTGTGGTTGATGTGCAAAGAGAAGCTGATTCCATCTGACTGGTACCAAAGCAGGGATTTATGAGTACATTGTTCCTAAGAGCATTTGGCTGCCAGCAGGCACCCCCAGCAATACCTGATGATCACACTGGGTTTAGTTGTCCAGCAGAACTTGGCTCTGGCTCTGCCTGGGGTAACAGATGAACAGGAACTTTGCCCTGTGGGCAGTGTAACCCAGCTGCTGTTTCTCAGGTGCTCACTTGAGGCTGAAGGTGGGTGTTGGTTGTTGTTTGAGCTGTGGGAGAACCTCTGGATTACAGAATTGGTTTCTCTGTGTTGTGGTTGTAAAGGGAAACAGCAGACTGGGAAGGAGGAGTCTGCCCCTCATATGCAGATCTTTAATCACTAAAACCTTCAGTAAGTGCAAAGATTTTACCAATCAGACGGTTCATGAAGGTACTTCACGCATTCAAGGAAAAAGTGTCTCTTAAGCAGCCTATCCTTGTCTGTGGTTGTAGAGTCCTGGTATAAAGGTGAAATCCTAGCTCCATTCAAGGAGGTCACTGGTTCAGTTGGCTTCTTTACACATGTACACTAATCAGCTGGTGTGCAGCTCCCTGTCGTCTGGGTTCACCCTATAATCTTTCTCCTTTAGGATAAAATTCAAAAGCTGTATGAGAGGAAAGTGAAAGAGGGCATGGATATGAACTACATCATCCAGAGGAAGAAGGAATTCCGCAATCCCAGGTGAGCTACCATCTTTTCATGTGACCACAGCACCACAGAGCGAATTTGAAGAATTTTTTTCTGTGTTGGAATTGTAGCAGAAGGATCCTGAACAGGAAGGACTACTGCTAACAAATTGTCTTTCTCAATTTTGTGACTGAAACAGTAAAACTCTTCTTTGTGTTTGGTAAAGCAGCAGCTGGAGTTGGTGTGTTGGTTAGATTTTAAATGTGAAGGCTTGGGACGAAGTACTTCAGAAGGCGAGACTGTTCTGGGAGCTGGGAGATGTTTTGGGGAAGAGGAAATACTGTGGATAGTGGGGTGTGACATCCATCATAGCTGGTGTCGCTTCCTCATGTTATTTCACTTTGTAGTGTGAAGAGGTGACAAACTCTCTGTTCACACATCTGATACTCTTCTGTTCCCTTCAGCCTCCCTGGTTGTGTTCTGACCTCTTGCTTTTCCTTTGCAGCATCTATGAAAAGCTGATCCAGTTTTGTTCCATTGATGAACTCGGTACAAATTATCCAAAGGTGAGGGGCAGTGCCTTTGACAGGAAAAGGAGTGGGTAAAGGTAACATAGAGGTGTAAAGTCTCATCTCAGGCTTTCTTGAGCCTGCTTGCTTAGAAGTCCTGTAAGGCAACCTCAGTCTGAGCCTCTGCAGTGACCTGAACATTTTTGTGTGGCACTGAGCCTCAGTGCCTCAACCTTTGCTACAATGATTCTGCCCAAAAACTGCTGAAGTGTGGAGGTCTGAATGGAACTCCTTGAGGGGGGAAAGAAGCAGAGTAGCAGAAAAATGCATGACTTACCCCAGCATCCTTTTTGTTTCAAAGTTTCTTCATTCACAACAGAACACAGTCCCATAAAAGAAGGTCTGATGGGATCTTTGTGTCACTGAGATACAGGAAGAAATCAGTGATGATTCTCTTTGTCACCTCTGATTATCGTCAGAGAACAGAAATACATAAAACATTTTTTGCACTGGGTTTTGTGTTTCTGTGGGAATAGCCCTAATCTGATTTATTTCTTTTTTTTTCAGGACATGTTTGATCCTCATGGCTGGTCAGAGGATTCATATTATGAGGCATTAGGTAATTCCAGGAAGTCTCTTTTTTTGTCCTAGCTTAGGTCTTTGTGTTTTGTACTTAATTAACTGCACTGGAGTCTTCACTTTCTGTATAAATGAGAAGTCATCACATGCTGCTCTTTAATGACTCCATTCTGGTTGGATGTGCCTGAATGTTATTGATGCTTCATCAGTTTGGAAAGACTTGTAATTTAAATTGGTTCTGCAATGTTTTCATCTCTCAAATCATTAAATTAGTGCTCCAATGCAAAAAAGCAGCAGTTGCCTTCATAGCAGTTTAATTTTTCTATATAGAATTTGAATCTTTTTTTTTTTTTTATCATGGGAAGTGTGTGAATGAGAACTATGAAATTTTACTGTTCTTAGTGCTTCACATCTTCTGCACTTTCACAGCTAAAGCCCAGAAGATCGAGATGGACAAACTGGAGAAGGCCAAGAAGGAACGCACAAAGGTACGTACTCAAAACCTAAAGAGATGCAGGTGCAGGGCTTTTGTTTCTTTCCCTGCTGAATTTCATTCTATTGCTTTGCTATTTCTATGCTAAAACTTCTTGGTTTATGCCAGATCTCTCCTTTCTTCTAGCATGTCTTTTGTCAAACTGCACAGATCAAGTTATTTGCCCTTCCTTATAGGTCCATTTATAGGTTGTTTATTCCACTGGATTTCCTGCTGTTTTGTCAGTATTTTTAAACCAGAGCTCTAAAAATGGCATTCAGTAAGTCAGATACAGGCAAGATAATGAATAAAGAACAGCTTTTTCCTTAATTTATGACATTTTGCCTGGTGCCTAGCCTAGTTAAAGCTTAATTTCCTCACCATGTCTCAGTGTGGGACAATACCTGCATTCTGTTCTCCGTGATATTGCCTTGTTGTATCTAATTTCCAGAAAAGCTAGGCCTATTTTAACTTTGTGCATTTTGTGACAAGCCCAATTATTCTTAGATATACCCCAAAAAGAACACACACAGGCTTTGAAAGAGATTTCATTCCTGTCCTGTGTTTCCTTTAAGCCAGTGGTTGGCATTAGAACATGTCTAATGTTAGAGATTTGCTACCTAAGCTGCAGAATGCTCCTTCCATCTCCAGGACGTGGAGGGTTTTTCGTGCAGTGCATGCTGTGTCTTGCTGCTTCTTTTGAGTTTTTGCACAGTAACCTAGGTATCTGATCATGCCCTTGCCCAGATCTGCAGTTTTGAGGCTGCAGTTCTGTTAGAGCTCTTGTTGCCAGGTTTCCTGCTGTGATGCAGTCACAATAAATAGTGCAAGCACGGACTTGCCTTGCATGTTCCTTAAAGGAAAATGAGTAAGTGCTTCTAACTGCATAAATACAGTGTTAAATGAACAGGATCTATCCTGAGCTGTATCAAATCTTGTGCTTGTTGACAAACACATTTTTATTGTATGAGATTTAGGAACTGGGTTGCAGCTTTATTAATCCTTAATTCTCATGGCCTGAGGTCTATGTCTTCCTTCCTGCATGATGGGCAGCTGAGAGGCCAGTCCAATGTCTTACATCACATTAAAGCTGTTTTAAAAAAACATGCAGAGGTTCTGTAGCGTAAAAAAAGGTCTGTGTATCTTAACACTTCATTTTTTTATCTTCTCCCCTTTCTCCCGTGTCTCTCTCCCTTTCCAGATCGAATTTGTGACTGGCACTAAAAAGGGTACAACAACAAGTGCTGCTTCCACAACCACCACAACATCCAGCACCACGGTGGGAGGTAAAGAATAGCTGTGAATGTACCCCTTAAGCTGCAGTAATGCTGGGATTAGTGCTTCCTGAAGCTTGAAGGCTCCTTAATGATCCTGTAGATAATGCAAGGCAGTGTTTCTTCTAAGGAGTGTTGGACTAGCTTTCCTCTGGTCCCTGTGTTCCATGGCTGACCTTCTGGAATGAAAGACTGGGGCCAGGTGGGATAGCAAAGAGACTTATTAGTGAGTCAAGAAACCTGCTGCTGTCTATGGTTGTAGAGTATTCCTGGGACTGATAGATTTCGAAATTTGAAAACACTGGAAATCATTTTCCTTCTTTGGAAACTGAGGGGAAGGGAGAAAAACCATTGGAGGCTGATGAGTGTGTCCAGTGCCTGTAGCTGAACAAGTGGGTTACATGTGCTCTGTTGAAATTAAATCTGCTTTGGGGCAGGGAGTGATCCTGTCTCCCCTTTGGCTGGAGTTCAGGTCTAGAGTTCTACTCTGAGTCCTGGTACCCCAAGAGAAAAGTTGCCTTTCCTCCTCACCATTTACTGCCACTGTATCCTGAAATTAATGTGAGGGGAAGCTGTCTAGTCAAGCAGTGGGATATTAAGGGTTGACAAGACAGAGTATTAAGAAGGGATTGGTGACCTCTAATGTAATGCTAATCCTTGTGTGCTTGGTTTAATCAAATCCACAGATGCCCAGAAGAGGAAGAGCAAGTGGGACTCTGCCATCCCTGTAACAACGATAGCTCAGCCCACCATCCTCACCACCACTGCAACACTGCCAGGTGTTGTCACAGTGACAACCAGTGCCAGTGGCTCCAAAACCACAGTGATCTCAGCTGTGGGCACCATTGTGAAAAAGGCCAAACAGTGACTGCTGTGCTGGGCCTGGAGTCTTGGACTTGTCACTGAAGCCATTGTCCTTGGAAAGGAGGGGTGGCTTTCTCCTTTGGTAAAAGATGACAAGATTCTTTGAAGCAGCCCACAGTTCAGCTTTGGAAGGCTGGGGGCAGGAGCAGGATGCCAGCTGTGTGCCCACAGGAATGGACCTCTGCCCACCATGCCTCTGCCTTTGCTTGCTGGGGGAAGAACCAGGCTGCCTGTGTTGTGCTGGAGGAAGGTGGTATCTGGAGTCAGCTTGTAAAAGTTTGCTTATTAATTACTGCATTGGGGTCTTACCTACTTGCAAGTTTGGTTTAGGGGTAAAAAGAAAATAAATTAAAAGGGCAAGCAGGGAAGGACTGTCAGTGTTACCCGGTGTGTTCCAGGTGGTGCTCCAGGGCTGCCTGCAGCCTGTGTAGGTGCCTCCCTCCAGAGTCAGCTCAGTTCTGGGGGAGTTAAAGCAGAGACAACCACTCAGTGTCCACGTCCACGTGTGTAGCAGAGACTTGAAGCAAACTACATCAGTGCGTGTAGGCTCACTCTTTGTTCTAGCACTGGCACCTGTACCATGTGCTCTCTATGTAGATCTTAGTGACCACATGTGAAACTGTGGAACTCTTGAGGAAGCTGTGCTGGAACATCCTGTTACCATCTCACAGGGATGGAAATTTCTATGCAGAACCCTCAAGCTGTAGAGGTTTGATTTGTGAGCTCACTTGCAAAGACCTGTGCAGAAAACATTTCTATTGCCACAGAATGAGGTTGGAGAGCAGATAAGCAGAGGAGAGTGTCTGATCCTGTTTGTGATGTTGTCCATCTTTGTTTTAGCTTGTGATGTTCTGTGAATGCACACATGGCAGTTGCTGCTTGCTCCACTGTTTTGAAAAAGTATTTTCAGTTGAAAAATTTGTTGTATAAAAATTGAAAAGTCTTTTCAGAAAAACCCTGGTGTCATTGATGTGTCTGCATTTCTTTAGAGTGAAATTTCTACCCAGAGCCTCTTTGTCCTGGTGTATAAGCAGTGATAGGAGAGATGGTTGCCAGATCAGCAAAAGTGTAAGTTTCTGAGAATTCAGTGGTTTGGGGTTGCTTTTTCTTTTTTTTTTTCCCTTCCATTTTTTTATGTAGCTTGTGTCACTCCTGATCAAGACTTTGCATTTATGGAGACTTAAGATAGAAATAACAGGTTGATATCCTGCTTGTTGATATCCTGTTTTTAGATAGATTTTTTTTTAGATTTTAAAATACATTAAACACTTTGTCCTGGTAGTCATTTAAGCTTAAAAAAAAAAAAGGCATCTGTGTATCCAGGAATGTTCATGGGAGATATGGGAGATAAACCAGAGGACTGATGTGGCTGCGGCATGGGAAGCTGGGGAGATGGTGGAATTGCTCTTTTTAAAGCAATAAAATATCGAAAGTCATGACAATAGTTAGGTGGAAACATCTCTGTTTATTTACTTTGCATTGGGCTGCTGGCTTGGGTCCTGCAAGCTTGTAATGGTGCCTTAACTCCATCCCCATCCTGTGGAGTAATAGCTGTGCCCTGACACTGTCACTGGAGGTAAGCACCAACTGGGAGAGCCTGATGAGAACACCTTAACCATTCTTACCATTTAATCCCCTGTCAGGGCAGCTGCTGGAGTTCTTGGTATTGAATCCCACTACAGAAGGTACTGAACATTGTTTAAATGTATCTTATTCATATCACACATCCTGGCACCCCACTTCTTCCCCCCTCCATATGCCCTCTTCCTCCTCACTCTGCAGCATCCATAGTCATTCCAAACTTCTGGGTCACTTTGTGGATTTTAGGATCAGAACTGAGAGTGGTGGTTCAGCTCCTGCTTTGCTCTGGCAGGCAGGGCATGGCATGGCACTGACTAACACTGTTCAGCATCTGGAGCAAGGGGAAAATGCTGATCACAGGGGTTTGATGCTGCTGCATGAGGGATGAGGACAAATCTTCCTGAGCTCTGCTGAGCAGAGTCACCATGAGACCCCTGGAGCAGCAGTTTCCAGACTGCTGCAGCAACAGCTCCTGCAAGAGATCTGCAGGACTGGGCTGTGCTCTGGCAGTTCCCTCCTGAGCTCCCAGGAGTCAGTGTTTACTGTCTGCAATGGAGAAAGCAGCTTGAAACAGGTGTGATTTGGGTTTGGGTTTTTTTCCCAAAAAAGCTGGAGTGCGGCTGCCCAATGCTGTATACCAAACTTGCAGCCAATAGCTCACTGCTTTTGTTTGTCTTGCATGTTGTATCAGAGGTAATAGATGGATACTCAGGTTGGAAATTGCAGTTCTGAGGGAAAAGCCTTTTCTCCAGCTCTGAAAATGGGATTGGACAGTTTGGTGACTTGCACTGGGCTATGGTCAATCAGTGCCCCAGACAAGCTGGATGGAACATCAGGCACACAAGGGTGATGTTCTGAGGGAAAAGGATCCTTCTGGCCTGGGAACCATGGCCTGAAACCCTCAGACAGGAGTTTGGACTGGTTTGCTTTGGAGCTCTGGCTGTGTAGCCCTGCTGAGGGCTGCGGGGACCTGCTGAGTGTGTGAGTGCCTGTGTGCTAAACAGCCCTTAAGGACTGCAGCTGTGCCCCAGCTGCCCCAGTGTGCCCTGAGGCAAACTCAGAGCTGGCACAGAGAAAGTTCCTTCTGCTGCTGCAACGGTGACTAGGCTGCACTTACGACTCTAAAAGCTGTAGATACTCGTTCTTACCTCTCCTTCCAAAGTGATGGTAACCATGCCCTGGAGAGTAAAACCAGTCCCATTTTCATCATTCCTTAGTCCAAGAATTACATCCTCTGCTCCTTGAACACCACAGGGCTCCTCTTTGCATATCTCCTTCCTAAGCAAGGATGTCTTGTAGCTCGAGGAGCTTTGTCTTAGCTGAAACTCCACGTTCAAGTCTGTTTCTCTGCCTCAGCAGAGGCAGGAGGGCTGCAGTAATGAAGTCACCCTTGGCAGAGTTGGTTCTGCTCTCCCTCTCCCTTCTGAAGTCTTCTCTTCTGCCTCTGTGTCCCGAGGTGTTGATTTTCTCTCCTATTTGCTTGTTGTGCTTTAGAGATCTGCCCTCCTTTGATGCTGGTGTGGGAAGGGATTTTGTGTGTTCAGGACTTGCTTTTATTTTCTCTCACTCAGCGCTGCCAGGCCGAGGCAGCAGGTGGGGAGGGCAGCCCTTGCCAGCCCCTGCCAGCCCCACCTCAAACCATAGAATGGGAGCACCTGAAGCTATGTTTTAGTTGGATTGCTGCTGCACAGTCTGGTTTAGGGGAGTTATGCACTGCAATGAACAAAAACTGAAAGAGTCTTCCTTGCCAAGGCTTTGGGCCATGCCAAGGCTTTGCTGATGACAGTGAGGGAGGGAGGTGATGGCTGCAGCCAACACCTGCACAAGCTCTTTCCCAGCTCTTCTCCACTGCAGGGGAGAAGTGAGCTCCTGTAAAGCGCCTCAAACAGGTGGACTTTGTAATGTGCTCAGAGGGTCATCAAAGGGTATGAGCTGCTCATTCCTGGGGAATGGTGTGAGCCTCAGAAAGCCCAGAGTTGGTACCTGCAGGGAATCACAGGATGGGTGAGTCTGGAAGGGACTGCAGTGGCCCAACCTCCCTGCTGAAGCAGGGTTTTCCTGGAGCACTTGGCTCAGGGTTGTGTCCAGCAGTTATGGAATATCTCCAGAGGGAGTGAGAAATGCAGATCTTCTCAGAAGGGCTCCCCAAGACTGTCTAATGTTAAATGTTCAGATAAATAAATTGCTGTGGAGGCTCAAGACTCCCTGAAAGGGCACCGAAGTTCCCCCAAAGTCTCCTGTTCCCTTTGGGGGTAACGTTTTCCTCAGCACATTCCTGCATGGCTTTTACAGAATGGTTTTCCACCTCTGAGCCTTCCCTGTGCTGCTGTTCCTCTGACTGTTTATATTCCACTTCCTTCCGTTTGTTTTAAGTGAGAACCATGGACACCAATGACTTCCAATAGTTGGTCTTTGTTTATTTAAAGCTTGTCTTTGGCTGGGGCCAGGCTCGTGCTCTGTGTTGCCAGTAAACAGCAGAGCTCTGGGATATCACAAGGAAAGGTTTTGCCTTTTTGCACAGAAGACATCAGTGTGTGTTGAGCCTCCAGCGGTTGGGTGAGATGCTGATGTATCCCTGGAAGGCCCTAGATGGGTGATAGGATTGTCCCAGGCTGAAGTTGTATCCTGGATCCTTTACTGGTATTTTCCTCTGGTGGTGTTTCTGTGTTCCACTTCCCTCTTGCTTCTGGTCTGTCCCAGAGGCAAATGTACATCAAGGATGTTCATCAGAGAGATTTCTCTTTAGGAACATATTCATGGCAAGGAACATCCACTGGAAAACAGGGGGCACGTGCAGTTAATGCTGCCTTGGGGGAAAGGCTGAGGGACAGAATATGGCAGGATTTAATTTGGCACTTTTAATTGAACAGAGAATTATATTAAGCATCATTTAGTGTAATAAATTATGTGCATGTTAATGTACATTAATAATACATTATTACACATTGCTTTTATTTAAGCCACATAGCAGGATATTGTCACTCCAGTGTACAGTGCAGTGTTGGGATTAAGTATTTATTTTTCTTTTACTAATGTGTGCTGTTACAGAATTTAAAAAGGGGGTGAATATGCTCCAGCAGCAGGGTTTTTTGGCTGCAACTGCTCAATAAAGACCTCAAGAAAGCCCCAAAGCTGTCTCCAGGCATGCTGTGGTAGCAGGACAAAAAGAAGAAAGGTTCTGTTGCAAGCTGGCATGGCATTAAAAAAAGAAGAAAATAATTAACCCTGAAATCACTGATAATTATCAGTAATTGGCACTTAGACTGGTAGTCTCAGCAGAGAGAGCAATAATTTCATGTGAGCTATAAAATTATTTGTTTTCCCTCCTAGGGCAAAAATTTCTAGGCCACGTTGCCACAGCAGAAAATCACTGATTTGTGGTGAATCTCGCATTTATAAATGTGGCTGTGAGGTGTGGTGGAGCCATCTGCCCTGAAATCTGCTGACCCTGCCTCTGAAGTTCCTGTCTTCTGTTCTTAAAAACAGCAAATCTGTGTGGCAAAAGCCTGATTCAGCAGGCAGGGAGAGCAAGATATGGAACCAAGGCAAGAACTTGAGTTCACCAGGTGTTCTTCCTTGGTGAAAATAATTTGTAGAAGTTGCCTGAAAGACAACTCATAAAGCAACCTTTTTTTTTTTTTTTAAGACAATATGAAGTTAAAACCTTTTATATTCTCATGAGTATTTACAGAAAAACGCAAATTCCTCTCTGCTTTTTTTTTTCCCTAAAAATTTGGTGGTGAAGTTGCCTTTATATTGGAAAAGTGCCTTTATCAGCCCTGCAAATGTAAAAGCAGCCCAGTTACAGCTCTGGGAAAACCCCTGTTCTGTGGGCTTGGGATCTCTTAGGTGCTGGGGGGACATTTTTCAAAGAAAGGTGCAACATTGGTATCTTGAGCTCTTCTGGCAGCACCAGAGGAGGGTGCAACTGGGCTTTTTCTGACAGCTGGAAACGCTGAAGGGAGCTGGTCCCTCCTTGCTGCTCCAGGCTTTGGGGATGAAGGGGAGGCAGAGGAAGCCCAGAGGCTGTCAGGGTCTGCAGGTAAGAATGGAGATCCTTTACAGGAGGCAACATAAACATTCTCCATCTCAGGTGGAGAAAGGAGAACCTCCAGAAAATCAAGACACCAAATATTGTGGTAGAAGGTGGGTGTTCACGAGCTTTTCTGGTTGGCTTCAAGATTCGTTAAGGATCCATCACTAAAATAACTGAGTTTTTTACTACTATGCTTCTTACTTGCAGCCTAAATTGTCTTTTTCTGCAAAAGAAAAATGCTACAGTGGCAGCATTGCTTACCTCAAAGAGGAAAATTGCAGCAGCGGGATGTGGGGTGGGGCTGGCAGGAGCTGGGTGCTGCTGGTGGACAGGGCCAGGTGATGTGACCAGACAGATCTGTAAGCACCAGCACGAGCTCCCCTCCCATCTTGGGAACTGAAGCCCAGTTTTAAGTCCTCTGCAGTGTTCAACATCTGCTGCAGCTGTGGCTCCTGAGGCAGAGCCGGACCCTCTGCCTTCAGCCCCTCCATGGGAACGATCTGCTCTTCACCAGCAGCTCAAGCACCTGGCACCCACAGCCTGGTCCTACTCGGCCTGTGTTTTGTCTTGTGTCCCAGCTCTCATGTTGCAGTCGCTGTCTTGGTGTGTTTTTAAAAAAACAATAGCAAACCTTCATTTTCAAAACTTTTGTTTAAATCTAGGAAATCGTATCTCCAAAAGGCCTGAGGTTGCCAAGTCATGTGTTGGGAAACTTGGAAATGCCAGATTTAAACTGCCTGGGCCATCTTCCACTGCACTCCTTTGCTGCAGTTTTTAATGGCACAGGCACATCCTCCTTTATCCTGGGGCTAAGGCAGTTTGTATACATTAACTTGAGCTTCCTAATTTGTAGTGAAAGGAGTCCTGCTCTTCACCTTTCAATCAGTTCTGGTGAGCAGCAGCCTCTGTAATGCCACAAGGAGGCCAAAACTGCCCTGCTCGTAATTTTAATCTCCAAGTCAGGCAGGAAATGTGCCATTTTTTCATCTGGCTGTTGCTATTGTTTGTGTTGAAGCTCAGGGGATGCAGTTTTCCTTATGAGGATCTATCAGGGAGCAGAAAGGCAGCCTTCGCCATTGCGTGTGCTCCACTCTGTGCAAAGTGTGAGTGGTTCTGAGCTGTGACAAACCCCAGACTCTAAAGCAAAAGGGTGTCGTGGACAGAAAAACAAGCTCACCTGAACTCCAAACCCTCCTCTGCTGTTTCTTGGACTGGGGAACTTGGTTTGGATTCAGCTCAGTAGAAGGACTGGAATGAGCTGTGGGATTGCTGCCTGTTGCAGCCTTGGGCCATGGTGGGATGCACGTATGGATGGTCTCATTCATGGTGCTACAAGGGGTTGCATTGACTCTTGAGGCAGATTTACTGCAGGTGAGGAGTGGTCTGCCGTGCCTATGCCCTGGATAAAGCAGGATGCAGATCCATCCTCTCTGCACAAAAAGCACCGAGGCTGGGCTGGGCATCTGCGGGTTGTCGGAGCAGGAATTTCCCTGATGTTTCAGCAAGGAGTTACCTGGGCTCTGAGGGTGACACCTCCCAGCCGTGCCAGGGGGGCAACTGGGAGGAGAAATCCCTGCCGCGGGAGGCCGGGGAGCTCCCTCAGCTCTGCCCTGAGCAGGCAGGTGAAGTCGAGCAGCCCCTCCAGGCTCCCTGCCCACGGCAGCACTTTCCCACCGCCCCCTCAGCCCTTTTCCTGTGGGAGGGTGCTTGGCGCGGAGGGAGTGTGCAGAGGGCTGTGCCTGCCCGGCCAGGTGTGCGGGGGAGCAGTGAATGCCAGCCCTGCGTCACGGGCACCCCCTCCTCCCCCCCAGCCGGGATAAAACTGCTCACCTGGGATCCAATCTCATTTATCGCAGCTCCCACCTTTCCTCCCTGCCAGCCCCTCGGGAGGGCGAGGCGGCAGCGCGGGTGAGTGAGAACAAAGTGGATATTTGGCGGGAGGGGACAGGGAGCTGCAGGGAGTTATGTGGGATCGCGGGCTGGCTGCACTCCCCGCCGGACCGGGACTTGACGTTTAACCGGAAAGAGAAAAGGGACAAAATAGAGAGGAGGGGAAGAAAAAAAAAATAATAAAAAGAAAAAGGAAAGAAAAGCCCAAAGCTGGAAATCAAGTTGCAGCAGCGAAGCAGCACGTTCCCGCTCTGCCTTCGGAAGAATTTCTTGGCTTGGTGTGTGGGTGCCTGTTATTCGGGCTGCGGCAGAGGATTTGGACTTTGAGTCAGACTCAGCGCTAATGAGGTTTGTGGAATTAATTCATCTGTGCTCTGCAGTGTCCAGCTCGCTTGAACTTTGCTGCGTTGATGAACTGGGCAGTGAATTAATACGCGGGCAGGTGGGCAGGACACGGAGCGCGGGGCTCAGCCCCTGCCCCCCTGCTCCCTCTGTTTTTCCCTGCATTTTGGCTGTCGGACACCGTCCGGTGCCTCTGGGCTGGCGAGGAAAGGCAACGCTCGTGACCGGACAGGGCTTTGGGGGCTGCACGGGTCCGGCTTTGTGTCCGCAGGTATTTGGGTGGGGGTCAGGGAGCGGTGCGGGGTTGCTATGGGTGGGACGGCAGAGCAGAGCTCCTTGGGGACAGTTGTTGGAGGTTTCAGGGGTTGCCCTGTCCCTCAGCCCGGTTCCAGGGGGAAAGGCTGTTGTGCCTCGGAGCACCCAAGGAAAGCTTTCACGGGTGAAAGTGTGCGAGGTGAGCCGGGCTGTGCGAGCCTCCGACCCGCGGAGCCCGTCGGGGTTGTTTTCCAGAACTGGTGGCTGCCTCTGCAAGGGAAGGAGGGTTCCGGCAGAAAAGGTCAGGAGAGAGTGGGGAGTTCAGGGCTTTGCTGAACTGCAGGTGTTGGGGTATTTGCAAATTGGTGGATGTGACAGGGAACAGGGAACGGGACAGGAGGATTGGTGTGAGGGGCCTGACAGGCATGCTTTAGGTGGGGGAAAAGGAAGTTGAGGAGCACCCACGGAGGGGAAGGAGGGAAAAAGTGTCTTGTGGGGCCAAAGTGAAAGTGGCAGGAAGGGCACATGGAGGGAACGGGAAGGTTCCCGGGCTGTGCTGACATTTGGACAGTCCCTAGGCAGGGTTCTGTCATTCCTGCCTCTGCTCCTTGGGGTTCCTCCCTGCCCGAGCCCGGGGGGCAGCGGGAGGAGACCGAACCACAGCCACCAGCCCTTCACAGCACAGGGGGTTTTGGCCACAAAGCAGCTCCCAGCAGCTCCATGAGGGGCCCGGGCTGGGTCCTGCTGTGTTTTGTACCTGGCTGGAGGGTGCTGGGGGCCATGTCTGGGGTCTGGAGCTCAACCTAGAAACTGAAAGCAACAAAAGGAGACGCTCACATGGAGTCTCCCAGCTGCAGGAGCACACCTGGGGAAGAAGGGGAAATGGATGGGGAAGGCAAACAAAACAAGACCAGTACAATTTTGAGTGTAAATGATGATTTGAGTGGGTCGAGTTTGTGGTAGTTTTGAGGAGTCTGGCTTGATAATTTCCAAGTTTTGGAGCATGGTCCCTGCCGCTCTGTGCCGCCACATGTGCATGAGAGAGAGCACCAGCTGTGTCCCTGACCCCCTGGGCTGTGGCTGCACTGCCCGTCCTCAGCACACACAAACACGTGGATGGTCCTTGATGCCATGGACCGGGGTCAGCCCCCACACAGCCCCTCATTGCTGCAGCCATGAAAAGAGCAATTCCCACCCAAGAGAGGAAAGGCTATGCTTGGGAATCCACTGCTTGAGCATCTCCCTCACTTTCCCACTCCTGTGTCCCAACTTGCAGGGTGTTCCCTATGTGGCAGCTGGGGCCAGGCTCCTGCTGTTGCTCTGTGGCTCATCACAACCTGCTCCTTGCTCCCCCTCCCACAGCTGCCATTCTGACCCTGTCCTCTGTACCATTGCACCAGTGGTTTGTTTGGAGCGTTGCCTGGATTTTTGGGGATGAGGTAGCCAGCCCCAGCTTCTCCACATTCAGGAGTTCTTGGCATATTCCTGGAGCAGGTTTGTTGGCTGTGCTGAGGAGCAGGGCAAAGGCTGGGGGAGCAAGGGGAGACCAGGAGGAAATGCTGGAGATCTGGGAAGTGGTAGGAAGTTTATGTGCAGCCAGGAGCTGCTCTGTCTTTCTCCTTGTTTTTGTACAACCGAACAGAGTTTTTGATGTTGTTGTCATGAAAACCCAACCAAATCCTGCAGCTTTCCTGAAGTGAAAGTAGTGTTTTCCCTTCCAGAGGACACTTGTGAAAGTAAGGGGTGGCCACTCCTGTATTTTTTCACAAATATTGCAGGCTGCATTCTTGCAGTGGCCATGCTCTGTGCCACCAGCACCTGGCCTGCTGGCATCTGCCCAGCAAAATCCTTGAAGGTTAGTGGCTCACAGGGCAACAGAACGTTAATACTGAGCAGGATTTTATGGCCTTTTATCTCAGCACTTGAAAAGACATGATAGCAATTTACGTGCCCAACGCCCAGGGTGTGTCCATCCATGCCTTGGTGACTTTTTCTTAACTGGTGATTAAAGGAAGAGGAGTTAGGTCCTTGTGAGTTGAGCAGTCTGGTCCCATACTCAATCCCTTCCTTGTGGCCCATGTCATGATGGGAGATGGGATTTGCTGAGTGCTCAGATGATGTTTTCAACTGCGTTTTCGTTCCACAGGCTCTAAGGATTTCTTCCCTACCCTTTTATCTCACCTCTAATTGGCACCTCCCCGCATCTCCATAGCACAGTCCTGGGCTTCGGCAGAGCAAGGGAAAAAGGGATTTTCCTGGCTTCAAAATCTACCTGTGTCAGTTGCAAGAGACGCAACATTTGCCAGCGAGTGCTGGTGTGAGGACTGTCACTGAAGGAGCCCACAGGCATGTCCAGGATGAGGAATGTTGGCCTCAGAGCCAGTGCTGCAACTGGACTTGGGGGGACAGGGACCACCCAAAGCCAAACCTGCAAAGGACCCGACTGGGGACACTCAGTGTGGCAGGGAGGGAAGCAGAGGAGTTCCCTTGGTCAACTAGTACCTTTTACCCATAGGAAAAGCAGCACATTCGCTACAGGTCCTGAGGAACAGCAAAGCTTCTGGGGTTTCCCTGCAGAGATGCTGCCCTGAGGCTCTCATGTTTGAGTCACTGGGCGTTAATGAAGGTGATAAATCCCTCTGGGCACAGCTGACAGGATACCAATGTCCTGTCAGTTGCTGCCTGTGTACCCAGTGACTCTCACATGGAGCCAAGTGCAGCCACCAAGGGAGGTGTCCTGCGGTGTCATTGCTGGGTTGGTTGAACCCTGTGTCACAACAATTGCTGCATTCAATGTATTCCACTGGCTGCAGAGGCCAAGTGTGATCCAGTGCTGTGGAGACCAGCCTGGGTTTTTCCAGGGGTTTCCCTGCAGCCCAGGCCAGGCTGTGAGAAGCTGAGTCTCCAGGTGACTGCTCTGTATGCTGGATGCCCCTCAGGGAACTTGGACATTGTTACTGCACACAACAACTATTCCTGTTTCTATGTTTTAAGTGGTTTTCACATTCTTTTCATTTTAGAGTCAGGGCTGATGCAGCAAGAAGATATAAGACAATGTATTCACATATTATATTTCACAATTTCATCTTACAGGAAGGAGATGCTTTAATGATATCTTTATACTGTTGTTTTTTCCTGGACTGCTCTCACTTGCCCGACTGGGTGCAAGGATGAACCTCTGGCACAGCAGCTGCAGAACTTGAGATCCAGCTTTGTGCCTTTTATTTACCACATCCAAATGCTGACTTCTGGATGGCAGCAAGTTTTTTCTCAGTCACGTGTGGTGCAGGGAGAATGGTTCACTCTGTTTAGGGTTTAACCTCGGTGTCCGTCGAGGAGTCCTGCCGCCCTGGACAGGACAAAGGGGAGCTGCCAGGCTCTCAAACCCCTGGATTCATTTAACAACTCAAAAACTCTAAGCCTGGTATTTCCCAAGGCCTCACCCTCTCTTTATTGTTGCTTGATCATCCTGGAAACTCTTAGTGTGATAGGAAATAGCTGAAGGGAGGGGTCAGTATTGCTTCTGGGGAGAGATGTGGACAGTCACTTTGTTTTCCTCTTTTTTTTTTTTTTTTTTTTTCACTAACCTGCCAGGAAAAGCAATGTCGTGGCCTGGTCAGTGCTCACACATGTGGATGGTGCTGGGCTTTGGGAACCTCCTGTGCTCCAGCTGCCTGCACCAACCCCTTATGTCAAGCTGGGCACCCCAACTCCTGGCACAGGGGTGGCATTGCCAGTAATTTTGAGCCTTTTGCAGATGCCTGAGCAGAGGACAAATCATCCTTGGCTTTGCTTTTGTGCCTTGCCTTGCAGAGCTCAGCAATTGCTTCCAGCCTCGGCTTCCCCAGGATATGAGGGCTGTTCCACTCTGGCAGGGCTGGGAAGGGGCTCTGTGGGAACTGCTCTGGTTATATCCAGGTCCATTTCCATCTCTTGGCTCTCTGTAATGTAGCAATTCCTTCATTTCAGGAGGAAGAAGATGAATGTGCTGCCACGGGTCTGTGCCAGGCTGCTCCTCGTGTCCATGCTCTGCACCACCGGCCTCTGCCAGTGGAGCAAAAGTGAGTGGAGCTGTGGTAGCTTTGTCTGCGACCTCCCCTTGGGGACTGTGTGTATGTGTCCTGGGCTTCAGAAGCACCAATATTCAGGTGGAGAACACCTGCTGTGTGCTTTTCCTGCTGTTTTCCATCTCCCCAGCTTTTGGGGACCCTCCCTTACTACCCCACTGCTGTTTTGCAGCCAGTTTCCACTAACCAGGCAAAACCTCCATCTCTCCATGGGATCAGCCATTCTCACACCCTCCCACAGCTCACTTTGTTTTCCCCATCCCTGATGCCCTGATCTTTCCTGGCAGACAACCGCTGTGTGCTGTCCCGGGCAAAGAGCTGCACTGAGTGCATCCGGGTGGATAAGGACTGTTCCTTCTGCACTGACAAGGTGAGACCCTGCAGGGCAGCCTGGGGCTCCACTTCCCGCCCTGCTGATGGAGGGATCCCACCACCCTCGGTGGGAGAGGGACACAAGAGCAGGGGCAGCTTCTGGATCCAGCTTCTCTTCTGGATAGGAAAGGCTGCAATGTGGACTTGCTTTTGGTGTGGAAAATGGGGAGGGAGAGGGGTCCAGGGCAGAACTGCAGCAATACAGGGGTTTATCAGAAAATGTCAGTACACTATAAACTGTGTGCAACAGATGGAGGGAGAGTTTTATCCCACACAACCCAGTAACTCACTGGTGGTCACATTTCAGCTCTTGGTTCTGTGCAGGACTCTTCCCCATCTCTCTGCCCCATTCCTGCTCCCAAAGGCTCAAAATGCTCTAGGACCCTGCTTCCTGCCGTGTGTATTTTCCCCTTTCTCAGTGGATCTGGTGCTTTCTGTGGCTCTTATGGTGTTCTTGCTCCCTGGCAGAGCTTTGAGGAGCCACGCTGTGACCTGCGGGAGAACCTGCTGCGCTCTGGCTGCAGCGAGGCCAATATCGTGTACACCCGGGGAGAGATGAGGACACTGAAGGTGTGTGTTGGGACACAGACTGTGCTCAGCCTCTCTTGAGGGGTCTTTCATGTCCTTCATCCTTCTCTAGGCTCCTCAGCAGGAAAAATACAAAGCCCAGATCGCTATTTTTGTAGAGTCTACTCAAAAACAAAGCCTTCACTAGCTGGTGGACCTGTGGGCCACTGGTCCTGATCCAGGCTGGGGTGACTTTTCAGGCAAAGCAGATGTAAGCAAAATGCTCACATCCCTGTGGAGGAGGTGCCTGGCTGGACACAAGTGGATGTGGGGGCGGCTCTGGGACAGTACATGAGGGAGGGGAGTGTACTCATCCCTGCCTTTGTACTTCCCACACATCTCTCTGCTCCTTGCCTCCTTCTCATTGCACCCGCACTGGAGATGGAGTCCATCCCATTCATGTCACTCTCCTTCACAGAATTCCAGTATCAACACATCCCTGCAGAGGACCCAGGTGTCCCCCCAGGCCATGTACATGCGGCTGCGGGCTGGGGAGGAGATGAGCTTTGACATGGATGTCTTCCAGCCCAAGGAGAGCCCCGTGGATCTCTACATCCTCATGGACTTCTCCTACTCCATGTCTGATGATCTGGACAACCTCAAAAGCATGGGGCATAACCTAGGTGAGGGCAGAGCTGGGAGAGGAGGGGAGGCTGCTCCTGTGCTGATGAAGGCAGGCAACTCACTCCTGCCTGTGACTGAGTGTCCTCTGTCAGCACCAGAGAGGGGGATATAGCTGAAAATGGGCTGAGAGAGGTCTGTTTTAATTACAGCTTCACATTTTCACTGCTCTGTGCAGCCCCATGTGGGGGTGTCTCTCTGGTCCTGCAAGGATCCTCACATGCTCTCCTCTTCCAGCCCAGCTGATGCCCCTCAGAGCTGGTCTGTGCAGGGCCTTTGGCATCTTGAACCGGCTGGGCACTATTGCAGGAGCTCCAGTTTTGGGGCTGCCAAAGGGGGTATAGGTTTCTGCCCTATAAAGCCCAAAGATCTTAAAAGATGACAGTTCAGGAATCTTATCTAGGAACTGACCAGCAGAGAAGATGCCCACAAAAGGACTTCTTTCCCTGGAGTGGGGAGCTCACAGGCATCCCTTTATTTATGTGTCTCCCCCTTCCTTTCCTCTCCTCCCAGCGGACTTCCTTCAAGCCCTGACTTCTAATTACACCATTGGATTTGGCAAGTTTGTGGACAAAGTCTCGTCCCCTCAGACAGACATGAGACCCGAAAAGTGAGTGGGCCCCGTGGGTCCCTGAGGTGGGAGTAGAGGGAGTGGAAAGGGCCTTCTGTTTCCCCGTGGCTTTCAGTGTTGGCAGCGGAGGCAAGAGCCTCCATCCATCCCTCTACCTTCACTGCCCATGTCTTCCCTGGTCTCCCCATCTCTTAGGGCTTGCTGTAGCACTCTGACAATGCCAGCAGTGTCATCCTCTGCTTTCAGACTTTCTCTGCTCTGCCACAACCAACCGCACTTCTTGTCTTCTCCTCCATCTCTACCCTCATCCCTTCTCCCTCTCAATGCTGGTCGCTGAGCTGCTCAGCTCCACGACTTCCCTTGAGGAATTCTCCATACATTTCCTCTCTTTGCACCCCAGCATCCCTTGGTTCCTGTCCCACACAAGACCCCTGGTTCCATCTCCCCTAGGCTGCGTGAGCCCTGGCACAATGCCGACTCCCCATTCTCCTTCAAGAACGTCATCCGCCTGACCAGCAACATCAACTACTTCAGCCAGGAGCTCCGCAAGGAGCGCATCTCTGGCAACCTGGATGCCCCCGAGGGTGGCTTCGATGCCATCCTGCAGACAGCTGTTTGCAAGGTGAGGGTGGCCAGGGCTGTGTTTTTAATGTTTCCTGATGGCCACTGATGAGCAGAAGAGCCACACACTGTTCAGCTGACAGGGCAGCCAGGGAGCCTCAGTTCAGCTACAGTTGGTTCTTGCTCTCCCAGCCACACACTCCCAGTACCAAGCTGTTTTGCATTCCCAATTTTCCCTAAGCCTTAGAATATATGTCCTGGTGTTTGATGCCCAGCACAGGAGCTGCTTGCTGGGCACCCTTCATGTGCTCTTTGTTCTGTCCCACTCTGTGCCTGCGGTGATGAAACTCTGCTCCCTGGAAAAGAGCCCACTCAGGCTTGGCTGAGGGATGAGCACAGCTCCAGACACATCCAGGGAAGCATGGGCTTGCCCCCTGTACACACATGTGCCTGGCACTGAGCTGCTGAATGGGAGACACCCCGTGCTTTGGGGGTGCAGATGGGCGCTGGGATTCTTGGGGACACGTGGCTGGTTGCGTTTGCTGCCAGGTGCAGGTGGTGCATTGTCCCTTGGGTATTCCAGCTCCTGTCAGTGCTGGCTTGCCAAGGGCTGCAAGTGCTGTGCAGGGGTTTGGGAGGCACAGAGATAAAGGTTCCTTCTCCCCCTCCCTGGCTGCAGGATAAGATTGGCTGGAGAAAGGACAGCACTCACCTGCTCGTGTTCTCCACTGAGTCTGCCTTTCACTATGAAGCTGATGGTACCAACGTCCTGGCAGGGATACTGGCAAGGAATGATGAACAGTGTCATCTGGACAGCCACGGCACCTATGTGTATGACACCAAGCAGGACTATCCTTCAGTGCCCACCCTCGTGCGCCTCTTGGGCCAGCACAACATCATCCCCATCTTTGCTGTCACCAACCACTCCTACAGCTACTATGAGGTGAGGAGACCACGACAGTGGCATCACATGGGATTACCTTCCTCCAGAACCTCTGCCTCAGCTCAGCTGGGAGGAGAAAGTGTTCTCCTGTTGCTTGTCCCCAAGTGCTAAACCAACACCTTGGTATTTGGGAGGGTGCCACACTGTGTTGGGGGACTGCTCTAGGTTGTGGGAGGTCTAGGGGTGTATTACTGGGTGCAGGAATCTGGGCTTCTAGAGGTCTCCCTGTGTTGGTTTCTCCTTCTTGTAAAGCAATGGAGGCACAGAGCTGGAGAGTAGGTTGGAAGGAACATTTGGAGGTCTCTGGTCCAAGTCCTGCTCAAAGCTGAGCCCAGTCCTGTGGCAGAGGAGGGTTCTCAAGGACTTGACTCAGGGAGCTCTTGTCTCTCTGCAGAAGCTGCACAAGTATTTCCCCATCTCCGAGATCGGGGTGCTCCAGGAAGACTCTTCCAACATTGTGGAATTGCTCCGCACAGCCTTTGAGGTAACGGTGCTCTCTGGAGCTTCACTCTGGCTTCCAGGGAGGGCAGAGGGTGAGCATCTCCTGGGCAGGAGAGCAGGCAAGAAGGCAGGATGTTGTTCCTCTGAAGCAGGCCATAGAGTGAGTGGTCAGAGGGTACCGCTAAAAATCAATGTTGTGTTTATCCTCTGCCACGCAGCGCATCCGCTCCAAGATGGACATTCGGGCTGACTTCACCCCCAAAGCCCTGAAGACAGACTTCACCTCCCCAGTATTTGAAAAGACAGAATCTGGCTCCTTCCACATCACCCGTGGAAAAGTGGTAAGTCTTCGTGTGGCAGCAGAGGGAAGGCATGAGTGAGGGGATGAGCTCTCCATGTCCAGCTGGGATGTGGTCCAGCAGAGCTGGCTCATCGCTGCAGTGTCTCCCTTCTTTTAGAGCAAGTTCCACATGCACGTGAAGGCTCTTGAGTACATTGGTGGGCAGCATGTCTGCAGCCTCCCCGAGAAGGACCGGCATGGAGTCATCCACGTGAAACCCACATCCCTGAGCGACAGCCTCACGGTTTCAGCTGCTGTCATCTGTGACGTGTGCCCCTGTGAACAGGTGAGGTGATGCAGAGGTGTCCATCTCCTGGCCAGCCTGGGGGTGGGAATGTTTTGGCTGATGTATGTGGGTCCTGCTCAACCCCTCGGTGATGCTCAGCCTGGCCAAGATTTACATCACTGTCTGCTCCAAGCTGGGTGTGACGTCCTATGGCAGAGCTTGGTCTACAGGGCAAAACTTTGCCCTTGGATCTTCCCTTCTGATTCCTGAAATGGTCTTGGGGGCAGCTGGGCCCATTCAGCAATGCCTCTTCTCTCTTCACTTCCAGCAACAAGAGTTGGACTCGCCCAAGTGTAGTTTCCATGGGAACTTTGTCTGCGGACAGTGCATCTGCCACCCAGGCTGGTAAGGGCTGTGTCCAGATCCATACCTCTTCCAGGGACCCTGCGGTGTCCGGGGACCCACAGTGACACACCTTCATGCCCTGGGCATCCTGCCCAGGACCCTGCTGTGCTGCGCTCTGCTCCTGCCTCTCTCAGCACCGTCTCTGTCCCCAGGCGAGGGGACACGTGCGACTGCTCCCCGGCGTCGTCCCCCAACAACGAAGCCTGCATCCGCCCTGGGGACGTGGAGCCGTGCTCGGGCCGGGGCGAGTGCCTCTGCGGGAAGTGCCAGTGCTACTCCGAGGACCAGACCCTGCGCTTCGATGGTGCCTTCTGCGAGTTCGACGTCCTGCAGTGCCCACGCACCTCCGGCTTTCTCTGCAATGGTGAGAGCACCCCAGAGCACCCCCCCCGGGGGATGTGCTGGGCCTGGTGGCATAGGCAGGGTGTCCTGGACTGGTGGCACTGGCACAGGAGGTTGAGCGACCAGTGATGGGCTGCAGGGACTCTGCACTTGCAGATGTGCAGGGAGGACGCTGTGGAGTCTTGTTTGCAGCCCCTGTGCACCCCTAAAGAACGTGGGGGAGCCACAGACAGGGCGGGGGGATGGGCAGAGCACTGGAGCCCGAGTAATCCCTGCTCTCACCCCAGATCGTGGCCGCTGCTCCAGGGGCGCCTGCGTGTGCGAGAGCGGCTGGGAGGGCCCGGGCTGTGAATGTCCCACCAGCAATGACACCTGCATTGACAGCCGAGGGGTAGGTCCTGCCCGCCCTCCCCAGGGACCCCTGCTCCAAACAGGGCTGCAGCGAGTGTCCCCAGTGTTGGAGTCTCTGGGTCACTGAGGTGCCTTGCTGACTCCCAGTGCCGCTCTCAGGCTGTCACCTCTTTTCTCCCAGGGCATTTGCAATAATCACGGGAGGTGTGAGTGTGGCAGATGCATCTGTGACATGGCTTCGCTGTACACCAGCTCCACCTGTGAAATCAGCTATTCCCTGGTGAGTCCCTCTGGGTTTATCACTTTTTCCCATGCAGAGGCTCCAGGGAAGAAAGGCAAAGCAGAGATGAAGGCACATCTCAATCAGGAATAAAATCCTGAGCAAGGGTTTGTCTCACCTGTCCTGTGGCCAGGAAGGGGCTGGCATGGGAGCTGCCTTGTAGCCACAGGCTTTCTTTCCCCTCCTGTTCACCGGCAGCAACTATTCAGTCTGTCTGTGTTTATCTGCACCCTGGTAATGGGCAGAGGTTTGAGGCTCAGCTTCTGGCTTGTTCTGATTTGCCTCAAGATGGGGAAAAAACTCATTTCATAGAGTCACAGACTGGTTTGGATTGGAAGAGGTCTTAAAACTTACCTCATTCCAACTCCCCTGCCACAGGCAGGGACACCTTCCACTAGATCAGGTTGCTCAGGGCCCCACCCAAACTGGCCGTGAACACAGTTGATTTCCTAACAAACATGGGCTAATCCCCCAGTGGGGATGGACACAGCTGGCTTGGTCATGTTTTGGAAAGGCCACTGAAGCCCTTCGAGAAGATCTAATTGCTGCCCCAGTGCCAGCTGATGGTATAAGACATTTTGGAGCCAGCTGGGCTTATAAATCCTCATTAGCTGCTTGTTCTCAGCGACTTCTCTTTTTGACCTGGACCTTGCCATGACTCTGGGATGAGGAGCTGCCTCTCCAGCTCTGCCTTTCAGAGGCTGTGATCTCCCTCACTCCTGGAGGTGTCCCTGACCATCCCACCCTGCCTCTGCCCAGGGCTTCCAGGCTGTGTGCGAGAGCATCCGGGACTGTGTCCGCTGCCAGACCTGGGGGTCAGGCAACCTCAAAGGGAACTGCAGCTCATGCCAGCTCCAGATCCAGATGGTGGAGGAGCTGAAGAAAGGTAACATGAGAAGCAGAGCTGGATGCAGATGCGTGTGGTGTTTTCTGTGTGCCCTGCTCTGTGTGTGTGCACGTAGGGCTGCTCCCCAAGTCTTTCCTGGCTCTGGTGACTTCACAACTGTGTCCCCTCTCCCCACAGAGGAGGCTGGTGAGTACTGCTCCTTCCAGGATGAGGATGATGACTGCACCTACCACTACACCCTGGAGGGAGACCCCAGTGCCCTGCCCAACACCACTGTCCGCGTGCAGAAGAATAAAGGTGAGCAGGAAGGTGGGAGGAGCAGGGGATGTCCAGCCTGGGGTCTGGATCAGAGTGACCAACCCTATGGTGCTTCCAATCCCTGCTTTGTCCTTTTGCTGTGCCCCTGGGCAGGGGCGGGTGACACTGTCTGTCACATGAACTGCTAGGGGTGGAGTGTGGCACGGAGACCTTTAGAGATCAGAGCCCTTCCCCGCTGCCATGGGCAGGGATTGCTGCAAGGTGCTGCACAGCCCTTTGATGTGGCTGGGTGTGAGCAGAGGTGTGATAGCCCTCCCTGAACAGATTTCTCATTGTGAGGCATTGCCAAGGTTAACTGGGCTGCTCCATCTCTGAGAGCTGTGGTCCACCCTTTCCTCTCTGTCCCTGCCTCCCCGCTCCCTCCCTGCACAGCCCACACGGGGCTGATGCCTGGGAGTGACGTGTCTGTCACTTGCAGAGTGCCCACCTGGGAGCTTCCTCTGGCTCATCCCACTGCTCATCTTCCTCATCCTGCTCTTGGGGCTGCTGCTCTTGCTCTGCTGGAAGTTTTGTGCCTGCTGCAAGGTGAGTGTCTCAGCTGGCTTCCCCAGCCCAGGGAGAGAACTAGATATAGCCAAAACCAAGACTTATTTCCAGAATTTGATCAGCATGACCAGATTGGTAGGAGATGTCCATGTGGTATCCAACTCTCTGCTGTTGTGGACATGAGCTGCTGATGAAATTTTAGCCAGATTTCCCCCATCTGGCTGAAATCAGCTTGAAAGCCCCATCTACCCACTGCCCACGCATCCCTGCTGAGGTGGATCCTCCCTGATGGAGACTTGGAGGGGTGTTGTGCTTGGCCACAAAGTGATTTTGTCTCTGGCTATTTGTTTTCTAGGCTTGCCTGGCCCTGCTTCCCTGCTGCGCACGAGGTACCAGCCCTTGGTCCTGGGGGGAAGGGCTCTGTGGGGTGCACTGCCTTCCTGGGTTTGGGGGTGTGCTAGGATGAGCATCCCTCCTCTCTGAGCTGAGAGGCAGACCAGGAAGAAAGCTCCTAGCAGAGAGCCTGAGCCAAGGAGTCCTGGAGCTGCTGGTCCACTTTTCTTCCCTGCCCCACACCCTGGGATACCCTGCTGGCTCTCCCTGACCTTGTAATGCTTAACTGGTGAGACGTGTTCTCCCCAGTCATGAACACCCCTTGCTCCCTCTATCCCACTCCCCTCCTGACATCCCCACACCCTTAGCATGGTGGAAAGCCAAGACATCCCCCAGAACAGAATCTCTGGCGTCGGGAAGCTGATGGCTGGCGGTGTCCCAGTGTGCCCAGGCTCTGAGCCCGCCCCTGGCTCTGCAGGTCGCACCGTTGGCTTCAAGGAGGACCACTACATGCTCCGCCACAGCCTCATGTCCTCCGACCACCTGGACACGCCGCTGGTGCGCAGCGGCTCCCTCAAGGGTCGGGACACGGTCCGCTGGAAGATCCGCAACAACGTCCACAAGCAGGGCGTCACCTCCCCTGCTGCCGCCAACCCCAAGGACCTCAGTGAGTGTCCCCGTGCTGCCAGCTTCTGCGTGGGTTATTTCTCTGACCAAGAAGAATGGAGTTCAATTTGGGAATTTCTCTTTCCAGTTCCCTACGGGCTGTCTCTGAGGCTGGCCCGGCTTTTCACGCAGAACCTGGTGAAACCGGACACCCGGGAGTGCGAGCAGCTTCGCAAGGAAGTGGAGGCGAACGTAGGAGCCTGGGCCCAAGGGGGAGTTCGGGGTGGCCTTGAGGGACAGCCACACAGGGGGCTGGGCAGTGCCCCTTCCCTGGGAACACACAGCTATTGAAAGGAAGGAGCAGTTTTTCTTCTTTTGTGAGAAAGCACCAATTTAAGGTCACAATTGTAAGAATTAGCAAAGCACCTCGTTGAGATTTCAGGCTTGCTTTGGGGCATGTGATCTGAAGTTCCTGTTTGGTTTCAGATTGCAGTCTCTTGCCATGTCCTGGGAAGAAACCTGGTGTGGGAGGGTGAGGGAGGAGGGCCTGGGGTGGTCAGAAGGCTCCTGTGTTTTGTGGCAGCAGCATCTGCTTGCTGAACATATCCCTGTTCAGTGAGGGATATGCTGTGAAAGTCCCTCTTGCTCCTTGCAGCTGAATGACGTTTTCAAGCACATTCCTGGCTGCCACAAGGTCCAGCAGACCAAGTTCAGGTGAGTCAGTAGGGGAGAGACGCCTGCAGGGCAGGATTCCCCCGGGGCACTGCTGATGGCGTGGACCAGAGGGCTGGGGTGTGAAATCTGCAATGCTGGGAGGGAGCATGGTCTGTGACACAAGCCTGGCGTGGTTCTTCACCCACCCAGGGCTGCAGAGTCCACCCAGCTGTGGAGGAGATCTCAGCTGAGTCTCGCTTTGGAGCAGCAGGAACAAATCCTGGTTGCATGGTGCTCAGTGGGAGAATTCCCACTGGCTTCAAAAGTTTCAGTCTGATGCCAACTTAGGAGAGCCTGGTGCAGGCTGGGAGGAATTTGGGGATGCCAGTGCTGAGCAGGGAGTGGTATCTCCTTCCCACAGCCTGATCCAGATGTGATCTCCCCTGTGGGCACATTCCGTGCTGCATTGGGAAACCCAGGGTGGGAGGGAGCAGCTGGGCAGGAGGGAACATGTGCTGGGGTTCTGTGGGATGGGTTGGCACCTGCAGGGCAGTGCTGCAGCTCAGACCTGCACAGGGCTGTGATTCACACAGCACTTTGTCTCTCTGAAGGTTTTAGTCACTCTGATTTGGGTTTTGGTTTTTTTTATTCCCCCAGGTTACAGCCCAATTCTGGGAAAAGGTAAGAGAAATTTGCAAATCTCTGTTGCAGCTTCTCCCTCTTTGTACACAAATGTGTGGGGTGACTGAGTGCCCCACACACTCACTGGCCCCCCAGCTGCTGTGTGAGATGAGTTACCTTGATCTCAGGCCTCACCTGCTTTTCCCTCCCCTCCTCCCAGGCAAGATCACACCATTGTGGACACAGTGCTCACTGCCCCTTACTCAGCCAAGCCAGACATCATCAAAGTGGTGGAAAAACACGTTTCCCACGAGGCTTTTAATGACCTGAAGGTTGCACCGGGTTATTACAGTGTGACCTCAGACCAAGGTAGGGAGCAGAGCCCAGTGCTGGCTTCTGGCTCGGTACAGGGGGTCATTTCCCACCTCTCACCCTTGTCTTTTCCCCCAGATGCTCAGGGAATGGTGGAGTTCCAAGAGGCTGTGGAGCTGGTGGACGTCCGTGTCCCGCTCTTTATCAGGGATGATGATGATGATGAGAAACAGCTGCAGGTGGAGGCCATTGAGGTCCCCAACGGCATTGCAAAGATTGGGCGCAGGGTTGTCAACATCACCATCATCAAAGAACAAGGTGAAAGGCTGTGACTGTGAAGGTGTTTGTGTTTGAGTGTCCTGTGTCCAGACTGATGCGGTTTGTAAGGCATAGTCTGCATATCTGAGCACCCCCAGGTTGCAGAGCAGACACTTGCTTGGTGACTCCTTTCTGAATCACTTGGGTCTAAACTGGAGTGTCCTTTAGTGCATCCAAAGGAGGGTCATTTTCCCTGCTTATAGAAACATTTGACCATCACAAGTTTAGATGCTGCCAATTCCATGACAGATTATGGGCTGACCACATTCCTCTGCTGCTCCAGTTCATTGAGTGCTGGCGTGAAGCAGAAGCTCTTTGATGTTATTGTGCTAATGTCCCCAGCACTTTCCCCTCTGCTTCCCACCTGGCTGTTATGAGCAGGGAGCACAAGTGGGAAGTGGGGAAGTCTCTAGCCCATGCAATGATACTTCATGCACAGTTCACATCCATGAGTGACTGGAACCCTGTTCAGGGAGGACACCTGAGTCTTTGGGATGCGATTCTTCGTGTATTTGCTCTACACATTCCTTCTCTCCTGCTCCTTCCAGCCAGCAGCCTCATCACCTTCCTGCAGCCAGCCTATTCCCACAGCCGCTTTGATAAGCTGGCCAAGATCCCTGTCCTTCGGGAGATCATAGACAATGGGAAATCCCAAGTCACCTACAGGACCCGAGATCTCACCGCCAAGAATGGCAGGGTAAGGGTGGTGCTCCTGGCCTCGGCAGGCAGGAAGGAGTGGGAATGTAGGGTTGGGAAAAGGTCAACCCTGGGGTTGCAGAAGAAGGGTTGTCAGGATGTGGCTGGGACAGAGGGGACTCAAGGCTTGAGGTCAGCACAAGGGTAAACATTCTTCTCCATCCCTTGCTCCCTCTGGGAGGGAGGACCTGAGAGGATGCCTGTGCCTGAGGCAGAGGGTACCAGCCTCCCCTTGGAGCTGTGGGCACTGGGATGCAAATGAAGATTGACTGGGGGATGAGGGGAATCCCTTTGGGAGTTTCCTCATGGATACTGGAGGCTGTAATCATAGAACAGTTTGGGTTGGAAGGGACCTTGCAGATCATCTCATTCCACCCCGCTGCCGTGGGCAGGGACACCTTCCACAAAACCAGGTTCCTTAGAGCCCCATCCAGCCTCACCCTGAACACATCTCTTCCTTCTCATCCAGGACTACACCTTCATGGAGGGTGAACTGGTCTTCCAGCCCGGGGAGACCCGAAAGGAGGTGCAGGTGCCCTTGCTGGAGCTGACAGAGATAGACACCCTCCTCAACAACTGCCAGCTCAAGCAATTTGCTATCGACCTCCTCCACCCCAAGTACGGCGCCAAGATCGGCCGCTACCCCCAGACCACAGTGACCATTGCTGACCCAGGTAGGGGCTGGCAACTGGGCAGTGACAGTGGCTGCAGGGGCTGCGGGACCTCCTCCCCAGACCAGCCCCCCCCCGATGCAGTGCACAGAGTTCCATCCTCGCCCAAAAAGCCACAGTGAGGTTCCTCCAGCTCCGACTGATAGATTTGGGTCCCCCTCTAGAGGCACGAGTGGGAATAGTCGGTGGGGAGAGGAGATGGATCGTCTCCCTCGGTGAAGGAAATAGAATGGATTCTTAATTCCTTTTCCTTGGGAATTTGAATGAAAAGCCATAAAAATAAGGGAAAGGTAGGACTTGCCATGACTGGTGCGTGGTAGTTCCTGTGGCTGGACGAGCAAAACTGTCATCAAGTCGGGCAATAACATAAATAATGTATTTATCACAGGGCAGTGCTGAGAGAGGCACACTTCCTTCTTTCTCATCCTAAGGGGGAGGACTGGCACTGATCTAAAGTTTCTTCTCTGCAGAGCTGGTGGATGGTGTCCCCTCGATGACTGGCCTGGGCCAGGTCCCCCAGTCCCCCAAAGGCCGCCTGAGTGCACCACTTAATCCCAATGCCCATGCCCTCAGCTCCAGGGAAATCAGCTTCAGCTGGTTTCCTCCACCAGGAAAACCCCTGGGGTACAAGGTAAGGGGTGAGTGGATCCCAGGGAAGTGTTCCTGGGACAGGGTCTCCTCCTGCAGGAGTTTCACACAGACATTTGTACTGAAGGGGTCCAGGTACACACCCAAAAGAGGGAGCAAGTTCACCCCTTCTGCTCCCCTCCGTCCTTGAGGGACCATTGCTGGGTGGATGAGGGACACGCAAGAAAGATTCCTAGTAGCTTCATTTCCAGTTCCATCAGTTACGATGAAGTGCCCAGACTGTCCTGGCCTCCCATTTCAGATGAATGGCACAACACCATTCCCAGAGCCCATTTAGTAAGAGACAAGGAATTTCTCACATATTATGTGAGGATGTGAAGGAATCACGGCTTGTACTTGCTTTGCCAGGTGAAATACTGGATCCAGGGAGACCCTGAGTCAGAAGCCCATCTTATTGATGTCAAAACCTCATCAGCAGAGCTGACAAACCTTTACCCCTTCTGCGACTATGAGATGCAAGTCTGCGCCTACAACGCCATGGGAGAAGGGACTTACTCAGACATCATCCACTGCTGCACGCTGGAGGAAGGTGAGTGACCCCACACCTTCCTTCCCTCCACGTGGGAGCTAGTTGGTACCTCTGCACCCAGCATCAGGGTCAGGGCTCCAGCCCTGAGCTTCTGGTGGTCTTGGGGTCAAGCACTGCCTCCCACTGCAACCCAGCTGTGATCTCAGGAGCTCTGGGCATCCACTGGGTCCTGGCTTGCAGTGATGGGGGCCCTTTGCTTTTGCTTTCCCAGTGCCCAGTGAGCCCGGGCGCTTGGCTTTCAACGTCGTGTCTTCCACCGTGACCCAGCTGAGCTGGGCTGAGCCTGCAGAAACCAACGGCGTGATCACAGCCTACGAAGTCAGTTATGGGCTTGTCAATGAGGACAACGGTAAGAGCTCATTTTTGAATGGGAGAGTCCAGCCAGGCTGAGAGGCTGGAGGTCATTTTCTGTAGGCTGGGCCAGTCCCAAATGACAGCAGCAGAGCCAGAACAGCTCCAGGCACGTTTCTTTTGAGAACTGGGATTTGGACAGGTCACTTCTTGAGGGAAAGAGCATAGAAAAATTGCCAGTCAGGATTTAATCCTGCAAATGCCAGAAAACTCTATTCCCATTCACTTCCATAGTGTTTTATGTTGTTTTTCATCTCAAAAACTTAGTTCATAGGTTTGAATAAAGGAGTGGGGTGCCAGGAAGGTGTTATTTGTGACACACCAGGAACAGAAGACTTCTCCTGGAGGTTGACTTTAGCATTGGATTTGGGAATTACCCTGAGATGATGATGCTTGTTGTGAGCAGCCCAAAGAGCTGCTGCACTTTTTCCTGGAGCCAGGCTGTATCCTGACACCAAAGTGTGGGGTGTTGTGGGGTCCTCTGTGCCTGGTGGGTGACAGGCGTGCCCGTGCCTTGCAGTACCCATTGGGCCTGTGAAGAAGGTGCTGGTTGAAGATCCCAAGAAGCGCATGGTGCTGATCGAGAACCTGCGGGAGTCGCAGCCCTATCGCTACATGGTGAAGGCCAGGAACGGTGCAGGCTGGGGGCCCCAGAGAGAAGCCACCATCAACCTCGCCACGCAGCCCAAGCGCCCCATGTCCAGTGAGTGCCAGCCCGGGCAGGGGGCAGAGGGACAGGAGCAGTGCTGGGGAGAGCTCCCCATCACCCCAGCTGCTTCCCCACCTCCTGTTTGTTCTGCTACTCCAGCCATCCTGGGAATGCTGAGGGCCAGCCTGAGCATTGTATAGTTTTTTCTGCTTGTGTGTTTTTTTTACTGCTTGTCTAATGGCACTTTCCACCTCTCCTGCAGTCCCCATCATCCCTGATGTCCCTATCATCGATGCAGAGGGAGGTGAGGACTATGACAGCTACCTGATGTATAGCACAGATGTGCTCCGCTCTCCATCTGGCAGCAAGAGGCCCAGTGTCTCTGATGATTCAGGTTCGTGTCTCTGAGTTTGAAAAGGTCATTTTTAACATTCATTTTCTTTAACAGCAGCTTTCAGAAATGAGCTTCACTGCTCCTTTCTATCTCTCAAGGATGGGGAGGTCCAAGTTGTGGAGATGGTGGAGATCAGCCTTTCAAAAGCTCAGTAGCTACATCTGAGTAGCTGCATGGGAACGCTTGGCTGGTCACAGTGTAAATAAGGCCAGTGTCTCCTTGTTGTAGCCATGGGGCAAGGAGAAATCCCAGTATGGGGTGGGGAGAGGAGCTTTTCATGGCCTTCCCTGCTCATCTTCCCTTTGTGTTGCCATTTGGCTGGACTATGAGAGTCAACATCAGCAAACAAGCACCAGCAAAGGCACAGACCTCCGAGTCCATTGGATGCTCAGGGTCTAGGCCAAGCCAACAGGAGAGAACTCAGCAGTGCTGAGAAGGCACTGGCCTCTCTTCCTCCATCCCTTCACTTTCTGAATGAAGCTGAATCCCTGGTCTTGTGCTGGGACATGAGCCATAAGTGAAATGATGAGATGTGTCTATAAGATCTTCTCTGGAAGGTTCTCCAGGGCCTGGGACCCAAGGGTGTCCCCCTGGTCTTTTCAGAGAGCAAGGCAATGGGAACGTCAGGAGTCCAACCACCCTGAGTGCACATCAAGGCATGATGAAACCTCTCCTGAGCAGAGGACAATTGTTGCAGACTCTTCATGCAGGGACAGGCGTGTGGTGGGACTTTGACTGTCACCTTTTGTCATGAAGGACACAGGGCTGGAAAACAGTCTAGGGGTTGAGAAACACCCTCCGTGTCATGCTCCTACCGTTCTCCACCTACCAGATGTTTGCACCACCTGAACTCCTCAGCTGACACTTGGAACATGGGCCGTGAACAGGCATCATCCCCACTGGTGCTTGTCCCTTCCTCTCCCCAACAAGCAGCACAGAGGTGGTGGGTGGCCCACCCTGACCCCTGCAGACCGTGCCAACACCAGTGCTTGCGTTGTCCCAAAAGGCTCGAGGTGGAAATTTGTGCCGTTGCTGGGAGAAGACCTGGACCTTCGCCGCATCACCTGGAGGCTCCCACCTGAAACCATTCCCTGCCTCTCTGGCAGCAGCTGCCTCTCCTCGGACACGGAGGGGCTGCTCCATGAGGAGGACAGCGCTGTGGCTCCTGGCAGTGTGAGGAGGAGCGAGACACCCCGGCCCCAAGCAGGTGAAGGACAGCTCCATTACGGCACTGGGTGTCCTGTCTCATCCTGCTTTGTGCCAAGGGGCCGGTGGATGGGCTCTGTGTCCCCTGCCTCCCCCTGTGTGCCCACCCTCGTGTTGGCGTGATCTGCTTCAAAACCTTGTCCTGGTGTGTCTGCTCACACGAGTGTCAAGGTAACCCCCATCTCGGCACGGACTTGGGAGCCTGCTAGCAAGTTGCTTCTACCAAAGGCTGGACCTTCGAGGCAGGAGCAAACTCAGATGATACCTGCTAAGTGCCACCTCCAAGGGCAGCTCTTCACCTTAATTAAGTGCCCTGAGCTTCTGAGGCAGATCTGCTGGACTGTCAAACAGAAATCACTATCTCGTAGAAGGCTGATCTCTCCTGGCCTGTTGGAAGGGGATGGGGATTTGTTTGTCAAGGATCAGAACAACAGAGTGGAGTTTGCTTTTCAGATCCAGCTGAAATGGGATCCAGAATGAGATCTGGAGAAACCTTCTCCATAAAGGGTTATTTTCCTTCTTCCACCTTCTTTTAAAATCCAAAATTATAAACCAGTGCTTGCATCTAAGGGGAGACGTGAGAGAATGTGGTGAGAACCACAAGGCAGTGCCCCAGCAAGGCCGAGGTCTGGAGTTACCTTGGGCACCATGGGTGTGTCTGGTGCAGGGAGAAGTCTTTGTTTACCTCTTTGGTTCTGCGTCTCATGTTGAGTGTTGTGGCTTGTTCTAGATGTAGCATTCCAGAATCACCTTCAAGCATGGCTGAACCTGGGATTCAGCCAAGGCAGGGGGGGCACCATGGTACCTCTTGCTTCCTCCCCATGGAAAATTGAGTGGTAGCTTTGTCCACAGCCACATTCCTCACGGTGTGCCCTCTTCCACAGAGCACTTGCTGAATGGCCGGGTGGACTTCTCCTTCCCCGGCAGTGGCAGTGGCACCCTGACCAGGACAGCCAATACTAGCTACCACCAGGTGAGCTCCCACATGCACCAGGAGCACAGGGTGATGGGCAGCTCCTCACTGACAAGAGACTACTCCACATTGCTGATGGGGCACGGTGAGTACCACAGGGATGGGACCTGTCCTTCCCTTCCACGCCCATGATTGTCTTTGGACCTGCACCCTGAAGTCCTCGTGGAGTGAGGACTGTGCTCACAGCTACGGGGGCCTATAAACCAGAGGTCTAGAAGGTCATGACCCCACTACTGATGTCTTGGTGCTTTGCTAAGGCGTCTCTGCTTCCAGACCAGTTTGGAAAGGGTTCCCACCCCTCGCAGGCAGGGTGATCAGGGAAGGGAGCTCCATCCTTATCCTCACACCATGAAATACTCCAGGGAGAGCACATCTCTTCTCCTCACTCTATCCAGCAGTGTGGTTGCCTTTCAGCTCCATATGTGTCAATCAGCTGATGTTGACAGAAGGTGGTTTAAAGATTCTTCAAACCTGGGCCTTAAAAAGTCACTTGTGCAGGAGCCTGGGCTGAACCTACTCTGAAATCTCCAATGGTGTTTTTCTCTTTCTTCTTGCACCGCTTCTGTAGATTACCCAGGGACACTCCTCCCTCCCATCCATGAAGATGCTGGGAGGACACTTCTCCGGCCCCGGGACGTGGGTTTCAGGAGCAGGGCAAAGGTGAAGGGTTACTATCCCAGCATTGGCTGTCGGGACTCTATAATCATGACTGATGGGTCCGCAGGGATGTGCAAGTACATAGGTACAGCTTGTCCAGTGTTTCCTCCCAGCCACACATCCCATAACAGCCCAGCCACCGCCCATCCATGAGCTGCTGCCATCCACTGCTCACCCCAAACCTCCTCTCCATGGCTTGCTGTCTGCTGTGCTGATCTTCCTCCTGACCCAGCCTGCGTCTCCATCACATCACCTTTCCATTTGCAGGTGAATTGCAGGTTTCAACCCACCTGGATTGATTCACCTCCACTGCTGCCACCATGCTCTGGTCAACCCATTGTCCCCATTCTCTTCATTCCTAACGAGCTTCTTGTTCTCAGTCTTACTTCACAGGCCTTTGGAGAACTCTTGCGGAGAATGTGTGCTTCTTATGAGATGTCCTTCTGCAAGCTCCTTGTCAGTGAGGGGCTTCAGTCCCTGAGTGTCACGTGGGAGGCTGCTGTGCTCTCTGTGAGCCTTGTGTCCCAGTAGGGTGAGCTGAGGAGCACCCAGATCTGGTCCCAGGCCACATGAACAGCACCTGGAGATCTCATATAGCTGTAAACTAAGGCCAATCTTAATTGACCTACACCAGATGAAGTCTGTGAACCTTCTGGCAGACTGGACAGGGTGTTTTGGGATGAGGAAGGTCACAGCCAAGCACCAGGCCCCTTCTCTGGGCTCTCTGTCACAGGGACATGAAGCTTACATTAACTTGTCCCACCTAAGCTTGGCACCCTGAGGCTGCCAGACATCTCTGTAGCTGTGCAGAGCCAGCCAGTCCCCCCTCATGACAGCACAGCTTGCAGAGATGATATCTCACCACGTGCTCCCCAAACCATCAGGACCATCCCATGTTTGCGTGTGCCACCTCCTCCTCTCCCCCAGCCCCCTTAGCCCCCATCCCCAGAATCTCCAGCCTGATGTTCCCTTTCTGCCTCAGACTCCAGGAAGCCACTGGGCATCCCTGACACCCCCACCCGCCTGGTGTTCTCTGCCCTGGGCCCCACATCCCTGAAGGTGAGCTGGCAGGAGCCACGCTGCGAGAAGGAGGTGCAGGGCTACAGTGTGCAGTACCAGCTCCTCAGTGGAGGTCAGTGAACAGGCACTGGGGCTTGGTGGGAGTTTTGGGTGCTGGAGAGTCTGCTCTGGGTCTTCTGGCTCTGGGTGACCCTGCTCTCTGAGCAAGGGGGATTGGACCAGATGATCTCCAGAGGTGCCTTCCAGCCTCACGCATTCTGGGATTCAGGGTCCTAAATCTGCTTCTTGTGTAGCCTTCTTTTTGTGCAGAAAATGTTGCACAAATGTTGCATCCCATAGCTTTCATTCCCTGTTTCTCCTAGCAGGGGAGCAATTCCTGGAGTTGCTTGGAGAATCATCTCTCCTCCAAAAAAAAACCCCTTTGACTGATTCTCTCCATCAACCCAAACATCTTACGTGATTTTTTTTTTCAACATGTGGGACTTGGAAGAAGGATTGAAATGAAAATATCTTATTTTTACATGAATCTCAGGCCAATATTAGTGAAAACATAATTCTTTCGTCTGAAACTCCTTGAGTTTTCAAGAAGCTGTTGTTTGTCCCAAGCCTTTTTTGGAAAGACATCTCATCCTGCACTACCCACTGTTGGTGGCAAGGTGTGATGGAGGTGGCTGGGGAGGGACCCTGGATGGCTTTTGCAGGCAGTTTGTTAGAGACAGAGTTTAGGTGAAAGTTGTGTCTCTTTGTGCCTGCAATGTGACATCTTTTTCCCTGCGTGTCCCAGGAGAGGTACATAGGATCACCATCCCCAACCCCAGCCAGAACTCGGTGGTGGTGGAGGACCTGCTGCCCAACCACTCCTACATCTTCAAGGTGAAGGCGCAGAGCGAGGAGGGTTGGGGCCCCGAGAGGGAGGGAGTCATCACCATCGAGTCCCAGGTGGACCCGCAGAGCCCGCTCAGTCCCGTGCCAGGTGAGGTGGCTGGGGACAGAAGGGTGGCCCTGATGCCTGTGCTGCTCTCTGTAGTGCTGGTGGCTGTTTTCTCTCCCCTTGCCACATCCTTAGGTCTCCTTTTCTTCCTCTCATTTTGGAACAGGAACTTCTTACCCCTCACGTTCGCTTCCCACTTGTTGTCCAGAGAGCTGAGCCCTTCCAGCTCATTCCATAAATGCTCTGCTCAGATCCCTCTCAGGCTCCCTTTGCTGTGATTCTGATTTGTCCCCTGTGCCCTTGCAGGTACCCCCTTCACCCTGAGCACCCCCTGTGCCCCTGGACCACTGGTTTTCACTGCCCTCAGCCCAGATTCTCTTCATCTCAGCTGGGAGAGACCCCGTGAGCCCAATGGGCCCATCCTGGGCTACAGGATCACCTGTGAGATGCTTCATGGAGGAGGTACAGTAGCAGGGAAAGACAGCACAGGTCCCTTGTACAGAGCAAGGCAGCCCTCTGCCCCTCCCTCCAGCTAAGGCAGCAATCTGCTGCATTTTGGCTGGGACCAGTAGAAGAGTTGTTTGCTTACATCAGTGAAGACAAGGGGACATGAGGCTGATTCCAGGCCTGGAAGCTGGAATCCTGAGTGGCTCCTGACAATTTGTGCCATTGCATGATCTGGTCTAACAAATGCGGTAGGAAAAGGAAGGGCCTGTTTATGATTGCAGCCAAACCCCTGTGAAGGTTGATTGTTGAGGTTCCCCGCGTAGTGAAATGGGATTGTTTTAACCCTTAGTAGAAGTGGGTGTAATACTACAGCCTGTGCGTTGTACAAAGTTCAGGGAAAGCCGAGGCAGCAGATCTGGCGTGGGGGGTGTGTTTGGAGGGACCATCACTCTGGTCTTCACCACTTTGTGTCTCTGGATTAGGGGAGCCCAGGACAATCTATGTTGAAGGAGACAACCTGGAAACCACCCTGACTGTGCCCCACCTGAGTGAGAATGTCCCGTACAAGTTCAAAGTGCAAGCCAACACCACCCAAGGCTTTGGGCCAGAGAGAGAAGGCCTCATCACCATTGAATCTCAGGACAGAGGTACAGTACCCTGTCTTTGTGGAGGTGCAAAGAGAAACCTCTCAGAGCAAGGAACACAACTCCTGCAGTCACTTTCCAGCTCTGGTGGTGACTCCATGCTTCATGAAAGACATTGAGACAGTTTTCCATGAAGGCAGTGCTATGCCTGGTGAACACTGCCCCAGTTCTGGTGTATTGAATGAGGGAACACCTGCCAGTGTTTAACTTATGGTGAAATTTCTGTCTGTTTGTACAAATACCTAGAGCAGCTTCTTACTGCCCAGGTATGAGACCTTCCCAGTCCTCCCAGTTCCTCCTGGACCTGGCTCTGATATCAGCAAGGGAAAATTCCTAAGCTTGCTGGTGCTCACTGTGAAGGGTTGAAAAGTTGGAAGTTCTTTGTAATTTCTTGACTGACTTGTCCCTCTTCCTTCTCCCCAGGTGCTTTCTCCCAGTTTGGAGGACAGCAGTACATGAGAGAAGTTTACACATTCCCCACTGAATATACCACCAAAACCAGCATCAGCCATTCCTCTCTGGATCCCCACTTCACAGGTAGGGGCTCATTGTTGCTTTGCAACCCACAGAAAACAAAGAGTAATTCTGCTTCTCCAAAGGTCTGAGGCTGCTTTTACCTCAGGGCCAAAGGCAGGGGAGAAGGGTCCATCAGGTGGGATTGAAGAGGGTCAGCACTTCTCCTACACTGTGTTCCTGCTTTGCCCCAGAGCATGTAATTTCCACACACGCTGCCCAGTCCTGGAGGGAATGCTGTATTCAAGAGTCCTCCAGCACTATCACTAGGGACCAAATCATAGCTCTTTCTGCAAGATTCCATCTCTTCAGAGCAGAAAAAACAGAGCAGTGGGACAAACATCTTTATTCACATCAATGTAGTTGTCACGTATTGTCCCACTTGAGTTCATGGGTTCATGCTGCAACACGGAGAGTTTGGAAGCTGTTAGGAGATCCGTCCTCTTGACTTACATAGCAAAGCCCTGAATCTCTTGGTGTGGAGAGGTCCTTAAATACCACTTTCTGTAATGGAAAACAAACTGCCTGGAGTCACAGGGCAGACCTTGTTCCCTGTGCCCCATACTTGGTGCCTTTCCCTTGCAGATGGGATGGTGGTGACCACCCAGCACGTGGAGAACTCCAGCAGCACCCTCACCCAGGAGTTTGTGAGCCGCACCGTGATGGCCAGCGGGACCCTCACCCAGCAGGTGGAGAGGCAGTTCTACGAGGCCTGAGCTGGGGCAGGCCGAGCACCAAGGGACTTTTGGGATCAGGTGCCTGGATTTTATGGAATGACTCAAGGGTGCTTCATTCAGGCAGTGCCTGGGCAGCTCCTCCTGTGGGCACAGACCCTCTGTGGCTGGACTTTTCCTGAGCCCAGCACACTCAGAGCTCTGGCACAGCTGGGTATGTAACCTCATCATTCAGGACAGAAACTGGAAAGTCTCCATGGCTTCAGTCTTCCCAAGTAAATGGAATGGAATTATTTTGTTGTCAGGTCCTCGGTTTTGAGAGGATCTCAGATGTCAAAATCATGATTTATAGAGGGGGTCACCATTTCCATCTTTGCTCCAGGCTCTCTGGCAACTCGCCTATCCACTGAAGATGGCTGTTTTGTTCAGTATGGGGGTTTTTATGAGAGCTGCAAGGTAGGGTTTTGGGGTAACCTGTGCTTTCTTACTGCACCTATTTGTGTCTGTCCTTTGCTGCTGACATTTGGTACCATGATAGCAAAGAATAACCTTTCATTTGTGTTGCGTTACTTGACGGCCTGTGATTTTTTTTTTTTTGCATACAATATTGTATGTACAGTTTTCATAGTATATATATATAAATATATATAAATGTATTTTATTATTTTATAAAAAAATGAGGTGGATGAGATCTGTGCTGAATGTGGAGACTACACTGGAATTGTGGCTGCTGGGAAACATGAATAACTGGAAGAAATGAGTTAAGGGCTTGATCCAAAGGCCACTTGAACCCTGTGATGTGGCTGGTGGACTCTGCCTTGGACCTTGTATCCTTCAGCACCAGAGACTCCAGTAGAAGGCTGAGAGGGGCCAGATCCACTCATTGCAGAGCATCTCCCAGCTGGAGCACTTGGACACAGAAGGGCTGGGAAGGCTCCTTCCCAGAGGAGGGAGGGGGATGGCCCCAGCAGCTGAGATGGGAACTGCACTGGGATTGCTTACACAGCTGATGTGGAGAGAGTGAGATTTTGGGGCTGAGGATGTTGGGTATCTTCTAAAAGACTTTTTGCCCACCAGCAACATCCATAAAGGGACCTATGATCCATCAGTAAACACAAAGGAAGAGCAAATCTGGGAACAGGCACAAGTCTGAGATTCCTTGAGCCCCAGCCTCAGCTCCTCTCACACAGGGCTGGGCTGAGCTGAGCTGAGCTCCTGCTGGGCTTCATGTCCCAGTGCTGGGCAGGATCTCTGGAAGCTCCCTGCCCTCTGCCAAGCAGACCTCCCTGTCTTGCAGTGCAGTACAAGGTTTCCCTGGCATGTTCCAGCTGCATGGAGCAGGTGAGGAGCCTGCCTGGAAGAGCAGCTGCCACTGTGCTGGGTCTGAGGTTCCTACCAAAGCAGCAGCTGCCTGGGCCCCTGGCAGCATCACCAACCTCCTTTGATCTCATAATGAACCTTGGCTTTTTTTGTGGTTTTTTTTATTTCTTCTTTTCGACTCTGAAGAAGAGCTCACCACCACCGTTTCCTTCTCCTCTTCAGGCTTTTTATTTCACTGGGGGAAAAGTTGTACATCTTTCAGCCAAAGATGGATGTGGGTGAATAAAGTCCACAGGAGTCTCCATGACTGCAGATGGAGCTGGGTCAGTTTTGAACTTGGCTCAAGTTCCCTTTTCAAGTTCAAGTGAACTTCACCAACCCTGAGGTTTTACTGTGCCTTCAAGAAGCAGTTATTTCTCCAGAGCAAGTTCCAAGGGCATGAGGCTGCCTCCTCCCTGCTCCCTTCTTGCCTGGGGTTGGGATTTTCTGTCCTCCTGCACAAGGATCCTGTGACCCTTTCCCTGAGCTTTGTGGTCCAGGGTCAAACACTGAGAACTGCTTAAACAAGGACTTTCCAAAGCATTTTAACCAAAGATGAGCCCATTCTCCAAGGTAATCAGGCCTTCCCTATGCACATGCACTAACCCTGGCCTCTCTTTTTAAATTTCATCTGGTTGTTGGAGCTGGTGCTGTTTCAGCCTTTCCAAGCTGGATCCAGAGCAGGTCTTTGATCAGATGGCTTCTTCTTGCACTCAATAAATATTTTCTCTATATTCTGCCTCTTTGTTGTTGTTGGTTGGTTGGTTTTTTAAGTACGCTAAAAAATCCACACACACTCCCCATCTGCAGCAGATGTAAGGCAGGGGCCAGAGGCAGATTCCCAAGCAGGAACTAATGCCACGTGTCAGTGCCCTGCTGCTCCTCCACTGCCATTCTCTCCTGCAGTTTTACTGGACTCCAAACCCCTGGTAATGGCTCCTTACACCAGTGCAAACGCGAGTTAAACCAGTATCCTCTAAGGAACAGTCCGAAGTGATTCTGGCTCACATGGGCATAGAACAACTGTGCAAATGTTTTGCTTTTATTAGGCAAATAATGCAGATGGACAAACTGATCCCCTTGGGAAAGCCTTGGGGAGGGAGGCAATGCCAGCCCAAGGTTCCCAGGTGAGGTGGTCACTCTTCTACAGGGGCAGAGCCTTTGCCCCTCCTGAGGGCTTGGTGAGGTAGAAGGTGGCTGTGCCACTGTATTTCTCCTGAAAAACAAGAGGAGCAGTCAAGGCTGGGGTTGTGGGGCTGGGGGATGCCAGAGCTGGGGCAAAGGCTCTGCTGGGCAGTTCCACACGCACTCTACCTCCACTCCTCACTGTACTATGATTCCTGGTCATGTTTCTTCTCTCCCACCTTTGGCAGAGGCCAAAGCCCTTTCAGTCTCTCCTCATTTCAGACCCTCCTTTGCCCCTTCTTTCCCCCCCCCCAGCTATTTACAGGATGCACCATGATCTCATACAGCAGCAAAATGATGCTCTGCCTTGTTCACAGGCCCCATGTCCTGACACCTCCATTCTGCTGGCATTTCCAGCTACCTGTGCGCGCCAAGGTGCTGAGTTAGGGAACACTGGTGATGGTACTGAGATCCTTCCTGGGCTGTAACTGCCAGTGTTCAGCTCTGCAGTGCCACGCTCAGCTCAGATCACTTCTCTGTAGATGGATTTGGCCTTCCTAAAGCTCCCCCAGCACCTTTTCACTACCTTTCTCAATGCAATGAGGTCCTGGGGCAGGGTTTTGTGACTGGCACAGTGCTGAACTGCCTGCAAGAGCTCACTGGCATCCACAGACTCAGGGCTACCCCTGCACAGCCCTGGATGGGCTCCACCAATCCCAAATGGCTCAGGAGTGATAGTTCAACGGTGTCCCAGTACTGTGCTCCTGAGTGTTCCCTTGGGATCTTTCAGTCAGTCTCCCGGGGCTTCTCTGCCACATACCTGGATGTGCTGCTGGGCTCTCTCTGCAGCCCCAGCTTCCAGCAGTGTCACTGTGCAACCTCCGAAGCCTCCCCCAGTCATCCTGCTGCCATAAACCCCATCGACTTCCAGGGCTGCTGCCACCAGCTCGTCCAGCTCCGGGCAGCTCACTTCATAGTCATCCCTGGAGAGAGGAGACCCGTGCTTGTGCATGTCCTGCACCCTGAGCACAACCACTGCACCACCGACAGCTCCAACTTGTGTCCTGGTGCAGCCACTGCCGTGGCAGCCCTGCCTAGAAGGGCTGTCAGCATCCTTGGTCGTCCTCACCTGAGGGAGTTGTGGCTCTCCACCATCAGCCTCCCGAACGTTCTGTAGTCCCTGTGCTGCAGCGCCTGTGCAGCCTGTGCTGTCCGTGCTATCTCGCCGATGACGTGCCTGGCCCGCCGGAACACCTCATCCCCCAGCCGGCTCCTGGCCTCTGCAGAGACATTGGTGTCCCTGCAGCAAAGCCTCACAGCCTGCGGGTTGCTGTGGGGGTGCATCCTGCAACCATTCCGTGCCAAAGCCTCTCTGCCTGCAGCACGCTCCCATCACAGCGTGTGCGCCCCCCGCCTGCCCCAGGTCTCAGCCCACGGGGCACCCAGCTCTTGATGCCCCAAGGAGTGGCCAGAGATGGGGGGGGACTGTCCCCACCTTCCAGCTCGGCCAGGGTGGCATCCCTCAGGCTGGCCTTGCCCAGAGCCGCTGCTGCCTCCTCGCACTGCCGCCGCCGGGTGGGGTACTCGCTGCCCGTCAGAGTGTGCCGCACGTTGGAGTTGGTGATGAGCACGGCCAGGCTGGCATCGGTCAGCGGGACAGGGACGGTCTCCAGGGACCTGCAGGAAGAGCTCAGCCATGTGCCCGCCCCTCTGCCTGCCCCGGCTCTCACACAACTGAGTGAGGCCATGTGGCAGGCAGATCCTGAACTACAGAGGCAAAGTCCAGGTGGTTTAGGATTTCACTCAAGCATTTCACTCCCTCCCAATTATTAGTTCCATATTAGACCTTAACGACTGCAGGAAAGACAGCCCAGGCAAGAAGCAGAAAGTTTGCAGGAGAAGCAATCAAGACAAGGAGGAATTAAAAGTGCAGGCCACCCCGCCCCCATGACGATATTTTGGGCTGGGTTCAAGGGTTACCTCTCCCTGCACTCCTGCCCTTAGTTCATGGCCACAGGACCAGCTGATCGGCAGCTGCTCAAGGAGGTGAGCACAGCACAGTGAGCCCAGCACTCGAGCCTGACCTGCAGTCGATGAGCAGTGCGTGGCCTTCCTTGCCCATCACGGATATGAACTGGTCCATGATCCCACAGGGCATCCCAGCAAACACGTGCTCTGCTTTCTGGCATGCCAGAGCCTTGGCTACCAAATCCCCATCATCTGTGCCACAGCAGAGACACACAGGTTAGCAGCTCCTGCAGCTTTGTCCCTTGCCTGGGAGCAGGGGAAGCAAACATGGAGGTAAACGGTTGTTTTCCCACAGAATGGGGTTTTACAGCTGCAGGTGCTTGCTTCTGCACCACTGCATGGCATCTATGCCAGCCTGGGCCCCCAGATCCAGCTGAATGTGATATTTGACACTGGTGTTCCAGGTATCTTGATTTTTGGGGGCATCAGGGTAGGGAGAGGATGCTCCCAAGGGAACTTCCTCTCATCCCCCTGGCCAGCCCCCGAAGCAGTCCCCATGGGTTTTAGAGGTCTGGGCAGGTCAGGCTGGATGAGCCAGAGGAGCCACACAGGCAGGGCAGTGCCAGCTGGGGAGAAGTTACCCACTCACAGCAGCATTTTCCCAAGGGCTGTGGGATCTAGCTAAGGACACCCCCCTCATGCCAGCTCCCACCTGGAAACAGATGCCCAGGATGGGCTGCTGCCTTACCAGGGCAGAGCTGCTGGAGGAAGGTGTAAGTAGCCACCTCCAGAGCAGCCGAGCTGGAGAGGCCCCCGCCCAGGGGGATGTCACTGGCCATGACAGCACTGAAGCCTGGCAGGGGACCACCTGCAGGAAGAGAAGGGGGGAGGGGGGCCATGGACCCCTGCAGGGCTGTGTGTGCCACACAGCTCACGGGGAATGACACAAAGAGCCCATGTGCAACATTTCAGAACATGGGGTGACCCACAGCAGAGTGTGACCCGGCAGCCCCCCAGGCACAGAGGGGCTTTGGAGCTGAGATTGAGTTTGCTGGAGCCTGGTCCTGGCAGAGCTGCAGAATTACACAGACACTAGAAGAGCCCCTGGAGCACTCCCAAAGCTGGATCTGAACACCAGTCCCCTGCACGGGGGGCTCTGATCCACCCCTCATCCCGGGCCTTACCCCGGTAGTGCTGGATGACGCCCTTGACGTAGTTGGCCCAGCGAGGCAGCCCCGGGCTCAGGGAGCTGCCGGGACGGGGAGCCGGGAACTGCACCCTGTGGGGCTCATCCGCCTCTGCCGAGGTGGTGATGATGGAGATGGTCCCGTCCTGCGTGGCGGATCCCACCAGCACCGTCCCCAGCTGCAGGGCCTGGGGGTGGGGAAGGTGGGCTCAGACCCTGCAGCACCCCTTGGAGCAGCCCCACGGGGGCAGGGGACAGCTGTGGCTGCTTCAGCCCACAGCTGGAATATCCAAGTGTTCTCTTTAACAGCCCAGAGCCCCCACTGCACACTCCGGCTTGGCACAGAATTAAACTTCTGCCTATTTATTGACACACAGGGTCAAGTCTTCCCAATGAATGTTGTGCCTGACCCCCCAACTCGGTGCCGGCTGCTGCTTGTCGGGCTCCGGGGGAGTGGTAATCACGTCAAGAACGGGAGAGGCTTCGGGAAGTTTTATTGCCCGCCAGGGAATTCAGCTGACCTGCTCCCACGCTCCTCAGCCTCACAGTAATTAGCCGTAGGTTTGATTTAGGACTGAGTGGGGACATCCCCGCTGAGCCAAAGGGGCTCGGGAAGGAGCAGGAAGCTCCTACTGTTCTGAACCATCTCTGCCACCAAAACATCGCTCTCTGGGAACGGGAAGTTGTTCGACGGGGTTGCAGAAAAAAGGCTTCAGCCTCTCGGAGAGGTGGTTGGGAAGAGAATCACTTCCCCCGTGAAGCGAGTGAGGAGCTGGTCTGCAGGGGGGGCTGCAGCCGGTCTGGCTCCGAACCCCATGGTCCTGCAGCGGGTCCCGGAGGATCCCGCAGGGTCCTGGGTCGGGTATCCTGGAGGGAACATCCTGGGACGGGGGTGGGAAGGCCGTGGTCGAGGACCCCCGGCGGCTGCCAGGAGGGTCCGGAAGAGTGACACGGAGAGAGCCCGGGGCCGGGGCGGCGGAGCACGGCCCTTACCATGGGCAGCACGAAGCCGCCGTTGTAGTCGGTGTGCTCTCCGATGAGGTTGACCCGGCCGGGGGCCCACGCCGCCAGCAGCGCCGCACCCCCGAAAGCCGCTTCGTGCGCCCGGCGAGCGGCCGCCAGCAGCGGGGAGGAACCGGGACCCAGCGGTTCCGCCATGGCCGACCTGCACCGCCCCCGATGGGTCCCGCANGGGCCCTCCGAGTCGCTGTTCGAGCGTGGGCATCCCTACGGGTAGGGCAAGCGCTCGCCCCCGCACAGGCCGTGTGTTGCTGCGGCGGGGCCGGCACCGAAGCCTTATGACACATACATCCATATCCCAACGCCTGTCCGAATACACGTACAGATAAATACGTGTCTGTTTTTCACATGTGTCTCATGTGTGCGGGTTCTGTCGACACAACGTATGGAATTTACGGATCTGTATAGATCAATAGGGGTGTGTGTCACTGTGTTACGCCCATGTACTTCGGTGTCTGCGCTTTCGGTTTAAGTACACGTACACCTCTGTGTGTGTGAGGTTCCCCCCGCCTGTGGGGCCGGGCTGCTCGGCTCAGCTCCTGGGGCGGGGCCCGTTCCCGGTTCCCCGTTCCCGTCCAGCCGCCGTCGCGGGACGACCTGGCCCTGGGGGACGAGCCCATGGCCAGGAAAGAGCCGCTGCTGAGCGCCCTTAAAGGTGAGCGTGGCCCCCCGGCAGCTGTGCGAGCTTCTCCCAGCAGCGCTCGGCCGCGCAGCGGTACCGGTCTGACCGGACGGACGGCGGGGCCGCGCTGGGGCCCTCCGGGACAGCCCCGCCGCCCGGCCTTGGCTTCCAGGAAGTTTACCCGAGTTCCTGCCCAGCGCAGCGGCGGCAGCCGGCGAGGGTCGGGCCGTGCCGGGGTGTTCCGCGGGGCCGTGCCGAGCTGTCCCCGGGGTACCCCTTCCCCTTTCCCCGGCTGGGCACCCACGGGTGCCGCCGCTCTCTCTCCTCCCCGCAGGAGGGGTGCTGCGGCTGCGGGAGGGCGGGGGACCCTGCACGGACACCTCGCCGCACCTCGTGTCCCTCTGCCAGCTGCTGGAGAGCATCCTGCGCAAAGGGCTCCGACGTGAGTGACCCTTCGTGCCCGGGCGGGCGGTGGCAGCATCCCCTGGCCTGCGGCGAGGGGCCTCGCACTCCCTTTCTCCCGCAGAACCAGCCTGGGGCTTCCGGAGACGGGATTACTGGCACTGGCTAGAGCAGCTTTCCACGGGGACCAGCGGCCGGTGAGCATCCCCGAGCTAGACTGGGGTGAAAATCTGAGCAGTGGTGATGTTTGGCGCGACATGCTCATCCCAAAGACCCCAGGTGCTTTGGAGGTGCTGCCAAGGCTGCTTCCCCTGTCCTCAAACAGGCCGACCCCTCTGTGCATCAGCATCCAGAGAGCCGGGGGCTGTGAGCGGACGCGGACGGCGCAGGGCCGGGGGCGATACTTTCTGCGCTTGGCTCTGCAAGGGAAGGTGCTGGCGGTGGCCGTGAGGCAGCTGGCACAGACCTCCCGACTCTTGGAGGTGCGGCACATAGGGGGAGCTGCTACCCACGGGCGATGGGCTGCGAAACAGAGGTGTAATCCGTGTTATTTCACTGGGTTTCAGTTCTATGATCCAGGGAGCTCCATCCTCGGCAGTGAAGATCTCCGGGGTAAGATGGTGGCTCACCCGAGGCAGGATGCAGCCTGTTATGGCACTGCACTGCTGCAGGGGAGGGGAAGAGTCCACTGTGATTTTTCTAATCCAAACTTAGCTCTGCAATCTAAATATGTTGCTGCAGTGATGGAAGAAAAAAAAAAGTGCAAATATTTAAACAGAGTTTGAATCCAAGGTTGGCTTTAGAGGCATGGGATAGGGAAATTGTTTCTGAAGTATCTTCCATGTTATTCCTTTGTACCAAGGGTTCTGCTTTAAGCAGACCCAGTCTGGCTTTGAGGGGAGGCTGTGTTGGATAGGCCTGGGCTGAGGGGTGGCACGGGAGTTTAAATGGCCGCATTGCCTTGACAGGCTGCAGCACTCCATCCATCCACGGCTAGGCTCCTCGGGGGGCCAGGCCAGGGTGGAAGCCTTTAATCTTTTGATTATGATAAATAACCTCATGTTAAACCTGTACGTCAATGGTTTATAAATCACCCGCGCTGCTGATGCATGAGCAGATTGCAGACCCAGCAGTGTGATTGCAAGGCTTGTGTAGGACAGCCTGAGCAGCTTTGCTGTACTTCTAAGGGGAACAATAGTCAGTAGCATTTGCTGCAAGCTTTGGTCTGAATTCGGGGAAAAAAGGTAACAAGCTGCACCCGTGCCAGGAGCAGGAGCCTGGGATGAGCCTCCAGCAGCAGCCTGGGTGCGTGGTGCTGGGATGCTCTCAAGGCCTCGCTCCCAGGACTCATGAGATACACCGCAAATGGCTATATTCTGTCCTCTGCCGTGACCCTGTGAGGCTGTGGCTGCCAGGAACCTGGCGGTGACACTGCCTCTCCATCCCCATCCCTCTGCAGAGCCTTTCCTCTCGCTGCTGCTGGTGCTGACAGAGATAGATTTCTCCCTGGACCTGCAGGTGCAGTGGTGAATGAGTGGGATGGTGACCAGCACAGGGCTGCCAATGTGAGGCCCTGGCCCCTTCCTTGCCAGGATGGATGGCGCTGACACTCCTTTGTTTGCAGAATTGCAGCTTCTTGGACGAGAGCTGGCTGCTGCCGGTAAGAGCCCATCGCTCCTGGGAGCCGTCCTTCCTCCACCTAGCCCTCCCTGAAAAGTCAAATGAGGAAGATAAGGAACGGTTTGGTGGGCAGGGATTGCCATGCACCCTGGGGTGAATTGGCTCAGGTTCACCAGGACGAGCAGAGCTGCCTCTGCTATAGAGGTTGGATCCTGCCGGGTACCTGGGCCATCATCTGGAGCAGATCCCAGCACTCCTGGGAGTAAAACCAAGCAAGAGAACTACCCAGGCCTAAATCACTGATATAAGTGAAGTTTTCCCATGCTCCCATCCCTGTTTTCTTGCCAAAAAAAATCCCATTTCCCTGGGCTGACACAGATTACGCATCAGTTGGTTTCACTCTTGGTTTGCTCAGTGAAACATCAGTGTGTTATTGAGAACAGCAGGCATGCCTTCATGTCTTTTAACAATGAACAGCATCCCTCCACCACATTTTAAACGCAAAGGATCCCCAAAAAGCTCAAGGCGGCCTTGAGACTGGTCAAGGTGTGCACTGAGCCGTGGTGCTACTGCAGAGCCTGGGATCCCACTGGCTTTGGGGCATTTCTGACAGCCAGTGCCCCCCGGCCGAGCTGGCTGCATCTCAGGTCCCTGGCTAATGCGATGTGACAGTAAGTGCTGCTGCAAACAGCAGCGGCTTTGGGGAGGGGCAGCTGCATCCCCTGGCTGTGTGGGGACATGTGGGGTGAGGCAGGAGGACTTTTCAATGAATTAAGGGTTTGCTATTGCTTTGCCATTCCATCCATAGAGCAGCGTTGTCCCTTCAGGGTCTGGGTACAGCTGAATCCTGAGAGAGGACAAAGACAAGCAGCCACTGATGGTCCCAGCTCAGCCTGGGGGAATGGGACTTGCCTCTCCCTGGACTCCCAAAGCCCTGGGTTGGCATCAGTGCCAGAAATCATCCAGAGCATGGATGTCCCTTGGATGTCCCATGGACATTGCCAAGGCCACTGTCACCATCCACTCTCTTTCAGGTGTGCAGTATTTATGAGACGGTCCCGTGCCGAGCACTGGGGATGGTGCTCAGGTAGGAACTCTTGATCCTCCTCTCCACTTTCCAGAGGGATCTGGTCATCACAGCACTGAAAATGCCTCATAAAGGGAAATAAATATCCTGCTGAGAGCATTGGGGCTGTCTCGGGTGCTTTTCTCCCCATCAGCTCAGCCTTGCCAGTATCTGCTGTCCATGAGGTGGCTTTTCCCTGCATTCCGTGTATGGGTGAAATGTCATGGATGGTACAAAAGGGGATCCAGGGAGGGTCCCTGGGGCTCAGTTGACTCTTGGCTGCACCCTCAGGTACGTGGACGGCCGAGTCTTTGTCACCAAGGTGCTCCCTGGGAGCCAGGCAGAGGTGGACGAGGTGGTGCTGGCCGGTGACATCCTTGATGAGATCAATGGCTGCTCACTGAGATGCGCCTTCCCTGGGCAGGTGGGTGTGGACAGAGGGCTGCGGTGTCCCCCCATCTCCTGCCCCCTGCTCCCCTCTGCTGCCTCTTCCCTCCAGGCTGGGGCCATGCTGCAGAGTCTGAAGGGACAACCGCTCACCTTCCGTCTGCTCCGGTGGCGGTGCCACGATGGGACGGTCTTTGAGCCACTGCTGCCCTACCTGGAGGCCCTGAAGAAGAAGGAGCCCCATTTCCAGCTCCAGCACAGCCCCCGGCACAGGGGCGAGGGGGAGCCGGGGCAGCTGCAGGGGGGCAGGTGGGTCTGTGCCAGGGGCAGCCCCCAGGCTGGGCTGACGGTTCTGGCACTGGGGTAACCCTGTGCTCACACTATCCCTGATCTCTGCTCAAGGCTGTGGGGCCAAGGCTGCCCCTATGGCCTGAGGTGAGGAGGGAGCTGGGAGCATTTTCCCCTGAGAAGAGCAGCAGGAGGGATGTGTGAGGTCCCTCCTCTGATGCCCCCAAGCCCTTTTCTCCCCAGGCTGCTCTACAATCTGCGGTACCTGGGCCAGACCGGTGTTGGGACGGTGAGGCTGTGAGGCAGAGACCTGCCATGGGGTGAATCATCTCTTCTGGAGTTCTTTTCATATGTCCAAGGGTTATTCCCTCCTTCCCATTCCATTTCAGTATGGCGGCAAAGAGGTGCTGGAGGGGGCCATCCCTGCCGTGCTGGGGAGGGACTTGGCAGCGCGGGTGAGTGCCTGGGCTGGGGACATCCTGGGAAGGGCTCTGTGTGAGAATGCAGGGAAACAGGGTCTCTGCCATGGATATTTTTTCCTGCCAGCTTCAGGTTCCCTTGGCTTGGCTGCATATTTGCCACACCATCACCCCTGTGGGGGTTTTTTCGGGTCAAAAGCATCTAGGCAGCCAGGAAAGGTCATTAAGGAAAGAAATGCAACTGCATGCAGGAAAGAAACGCAACTGCATGCAGGAAAGCACTTGAAAAGCTCTGGGAAGGCTAAGCCTGATTCCAGGGGTGCTTTAGGGCTCAGGTGACGGTTGTTGGAGCCTCTGGGGGTTGTTTGTGAAAAAACTGAAGAGTGGAAGCACTGGGTGGTGGGGGAAAAAGGGCAGCAGAGAGGAAACTTGAAAAAGCTGGGGTAGACTGTGCTTCATCACCACTGCATTTGGATAATCTCTGGTGAGTGTCTGATTAAAAACAGAGCTCAAGGCTGTGCTCATCGGAGTGTCTTCCCCCTCATCCCCCCTGCAGGAGGTTTTGTTTGATGTGAGGGAGGCAGAGGTCCTTGTGCAGGAGAAGGTTTCTTCCAAGGTGAGTGAGTGACATCCAAGGTCTAGGGATCTGCTGGCATGGGGAGCCCAGCTGGAGGGGTCCTGGGGACAGTATAAACCAGGAACAGGGCTGACAGGGACTGATCTCAGCCCCAAAACCAGCCCCTTCCTGTCCCCTGCACAGCTCCTATGCCGCCATCCCTACCCCTCCATCTCCTGCGTGGGACGCTGCACGTGGAGCCCCAGGATCTTTGCCTTCTGTGTGGTGTGAGCGCTGCCTGTGGGCCCAGGGAGGGGGACAGAGGGAGGTGGGTCTGGGAAAACAAGCAAGAAGGTCCAGAGCAGCCGCGGGGTCCCTGGTGCGGCTGACAGCACGGCTGGGCTCAGAGCTCTGCTGGATAATGGACGTGTTTCCATTTTTAGCTCTTCCCCCGAGAGTCCTGATGGGAGCACGTTTGACTGCCTGGTGTTTGCATCCAGTTCTGAGCAAGAATGCGAGGAAATCATCGGGAGAATCGGTAAGGGAAGGATTTACGGCTTCAGCTACCATCAGTCACACCGTGGAATAGCAGGAATTCTGTTCTGGTCCACCACTTGGCGGATGCGACTTAATTCCTTTTGTTGAGGTTACTAAGATGAAGAGATACTTAGATATTTCTCTGGTGTGGCTCTGAAGGGGGTCCTTTTTTTTTAAGGACCACTAGACAATGATTTTATTTTAAGAAACAGCTTCTAGGCCTACCCAGATGCTGCACTGTTTCCAGTAGGGACTTGGAGGAAATACTGTTTTCAAGGGATGTTATTTTAAACATAATTTTCTTGCAGGAGCTGAGGCTGCAACTGCAGCTCAGCACCAAACCAAACATTCACAAACAAATCCTGTTACTTGGAATTTTTCATTTTCAATTGGCCTAAATGCAAGCTGTGTGGTTCTTCCTGAATTACATGGGCTATTGAGGAGCCTCGCATTTCCCATGGAGACATTCCTGGCAGGCACTGTCCCTAGAAAGGACTGCCCAGGTGATTGACCTGAGATCACTGAGCCTCACCTCAAGTTTGAGCTGGTGCTTAACTTTCTGTCTAAATTGTGAGCTTAATTACTTCGTATCTAAGGAATCTTTTCCCCTGCAGCTTTAGCAAGGAGAATAGGAAAATACATGTAAAAACCCTATCATTTCAGAACAGGATTTTGGCAGGATACTGCTGTAAGCCAGGGACTGGGTGTGCTTAGAGCAGTGTAGGAGAGGGAGGTGAGGAAGAGGTTGTGTAAGAAGGTGGGTGAGGAGTGCCTGTTCCTCCAGCTGCAGGATTTAAGCACACAGAGTGGTTTGTCTGAGGAAGAAGTGCACCACGAGGCACCTCTGCCCCAGCAGCAGCTGAGGGATGAAGGCCCTGGCTCCCAGAGCAAGTTGGGATGGTTTTCATGCTCTTCCTCACCATCGTGGTGAGAGATCATGGACAGACAGCACCAGTTTACCCAAGTCTGATCTGACCTGCTGCTGCTCTTCCCCCAGAACACCACAGCACTTCTATTGGAATAAATCAAGCCTAGCTGGCTCGACCATTTCCCTGTGTGCTTTCTGCGACAACTCCAGCCTTACCTGTGCAGCCTGTTCTGCCACGGCTGAGCAGCCTTGCCCTCAGCAAGCTCAGTGTTAATTACCCGTGGTTCAGGTGCAGTCTGAGCACTTTCCTCCACCACAGTCCAGCAAAGTCTGGCAGCAGAGGAACCCAGACAGCCTCAGCCAAGCCTGAAGCGAAGGTTTGAGTATAATCCCACTCCATCCAAAGGTCTGGCTGGGAAAGAATACCATGGAGCACCCACCCATGTGCTCAGCAGCCCATCTGCTCCCCAGGGTGTATCAGCAGCCGTTCCCTGCACACCATCCCCAGCACAGCCCAGCAGTGCTCGCCAACAGCCAGGGGGTTTTGCTTCAGCCACACCAGTCACAACTCCAAAATAAACTTTCCCTGTATCCACCGAAAGGAGGAAAGAACTTAAAAGCTGAGATTGGGCCCTGATTAGAGCAATTTCCCCCCAAAAACCACTGCAGCCTCAGCCCGTCCTTCTGGACCCTACAGAGCTGCAGGGCTCCACTCGTACGGACAACACCATGGATGCAAGCTGCACAAAATCACCCAAAGTTCTCCATTCTGTTACCAGCCTCAGTTAAATTGCCAAAGCAGCAGCCCAGGATTACAGGAAGCTGTAGGAGGAGGCAGAAGCTTCTTCAAGCCCGTTCAAACCAAATGACAAAGACTCCTCATGTGTGAATGTAAAACATTTAATTTAAAAATGTTGACACTACAATATATAAAATAGCTATTATAAATGCACATAGTGTATTCTATAGCTGCCAGGTTTACGTTTTTTAGGAAACTGTAAGTTACACTGTGGTTAAGACTTGTAGTTTCACCCTCTGAAGGAAGTCCACATTTGATCACAGTGATGCATGGTCAGACTAACAGCCCCAATTGTTAAACACTTGGATCAAGTCATAACCAGTTTTATTGCAAAAGGACCCTGTACACATTTATATCAATTCTAGTACCTTACAAGTTTATCTACCCAACAAGTCATTAACATACAGAAACATGCATGAGAAGCAAGAAAGAACACCCATCCCTTCTGCATATTAGCAACTTGTCACTCCTGAGCCCGAGGCTCAACATCACTGAGGTTTATGTGAACAGTCACTTTTAGCATTCATCCTGAGTGAAAGATGGAATGACTTAAGTACAAATGCAACATATTATAAACAATTTCTTACAAAAAAAGTCACAAAACCAAAGTATTTTACAGAATTAACTACAAAACACCATAAAAACAGCCTTCACTTAAGCCCTCTCTCCCCGTATCCTGCGAGCCAACTGGATATCTTTGGGCATGATGGTGACTCTCTTGGCATGGATAGCACACAGGTTTGTGTCTTCAAACAGACCCACCAGATACGCCTCGCTGGCCTCCTGTTTCAAGAGCACAAGAAACGTTGTTAGAAACCCTCAGCGCAGCTCCCCCAGCCCCGCGGCCCAGCCGGCCCTCAGCAGTACCTGCAGCGCACCGATGGCTGCACTCTGGAACCTCAAGTCTGTTTTGAAGTCCTGGGCGATTTCCCTGACCAGCCGCTGGAAGGGCAGTTTGCGGATCAGCAGCTCCGTGGATTTCTGATAACGACGGATCTCACGGAGCGCGACGGTTCCCGGCCTGGATGGAAGAGGGAGGAGGGGGCGGTGAGGCGGGCAGGGGCTGCGGCAGCCGGGGCCGAGCCGAGGGCCTTACCTGTAGCGGTGAGGCTTCTTGACGCCGCCAGTAGAGGGGGCGCTTTTCCGGGCCGCCTTCGTGGCCAGCTGCTTGCGCGGCGCCTTCCCCCCAGTGGACTTGCGGGCGGTCTGCTTTGTACGGGCCATTTTTCCTCACTTACCTACAGAGACAAGCACACGTGACACGGGGGCTCGGCTATCCCCGTCACCCTCAGGCCCGACGACACAACGGCCAAAGCCCTCAAGCGCCAAGTGCCCCCTCCCCCGCCCCCGGCA